>JXOS01122463.1:0-16987 GCA_001015075.1 Cirrula hians
ATTCTTCATCATACAACGTGAGTTTTTGCGATCTATGAAAGCGAATAATTTACTCAGCAGCAGTTTGCAGACCATCAGCGGTTTTTGGACAGTTCCCGTAGAGATTATCAAGTCTGTCATATAAATAATTTGTGGTAACGTCGTCTTTATCCTCGTAGCCTGAGCAAGAATTACCAGGGACAAAATGTCTTAGTATCTTAGCCAATATAATAGACTTTAGTTCTAAACCGCGTGGTCACGCAATCGCTTAAGTTCGAGTCTTATAATTGCAGTGAATGTATTCCACCTAAGAAGCAGTGCATTCACTGTAAATATATGTCGGATTCCATGAATGCTCCATGAAAGTTGGAGCATGTAGAGTGGATGTCATTGTTCTGTATGGTATGCAAGTCGACTGGCTGTGGATTTCAGGAAATTTCCACACACCCTTTAAACTTTAAAATTTATTTAAAAAGAGATCATGTCTGACCATAAGAAATTTGTTAATTTGTTTTAGAATATATTGGTTTGAACTTAAAATAAGATTTCAATGTTCTTAAAATAAAGTCGGAATATGGAAAATTTCGTATTACGGAAGTGAGATTATATGTCGTAGTGTGAAGATCACTAACAATTTGCAATTAAAATTCTACAACGCTGGCAGCGCTCTTTGTATTCACAATAGTTAGCATGCACAGTAGAAGAAGGAAATCTAGAATATAACAAAGCAACAAGCACAATGCAAATTGGGAAAATAAAAATTGGCACAAACTGTCAACACCGAAATCACTGCAATGGAATCGGCATATAGGAATCGACGCAAGCTGTCCTCTGACGTAATGATTCTCTAGCAAGTTTTAAGCAGAAACGTCCACGTCTTGTCTGCATAGTAAAATAAAATTGCGCTAACCAAAGAATTTCAGTTAACCAATTCCCTTTCCTGTTGTCCTGAAGTATAATTCTCGTTATTTTGATTATTTTTTGGAAAAATCGTCCAATATATTGTGGCGTACGGAAATTATGTTATACGAAATTGACAAACGCTGCAGTCCCCTTATATGAAGAATGTTAAATTTACTCTCAATTACTCTTTCCCGAAAATATTTGAATAAATATTTTAAAAATAAATAATAAAGATAAAAGTTCTGCATATATTTATTTCAACTAGAAATTGTTTGTATTATCATAGAAAATTTATTAATTTTCTTCGATTTAATTTCGTAGTGTTAATTTAATCGAGTATCCAATATTTATGGCAGATGTACTGGTGGTACTTCTGATATCCATTGAATCAAGCGCATTTTTATTAGATGCATTGATAGCGTTTATGCAAACTCCATATTGAAATTTTGTTGAATTTAATTGACGTTTGTAATTTTAATTGACAGCCTCCTTTAGGATCACATAGGAGTATTGAAGATACCTCTGGCTTTCGTTCTATTATAGCAATTTTAATAACATCCATAAATAATGTTATTATTCTTCTCTTATGAAAATTCTTTTATAAAATTGAATTGAATTCGATTGCTGTTTATGTCTAAATATTCTTAACATACTCTGCTCGCAGTGCATAGATGTATAGGAGGTCACTCTGATTTTCAACCAATCATGCACATTTTTAGGAGACGTATCGAACTCAATCATGAAATTTTGGTTGAATTAAATTGATGAATTGATGAATATTTTTTCCTAAAATCATCAATTGAGACCATGTAGATTTGTGGGAGATACCTATATTTTTCGTCGAATTATGGCCATTTTAAAAATATCTATTATTAACTTTATACTCTTTTATGAAAATTCATTGAATTTGATTGATATTTGATGTTTAAATTTGCTTAAAGGACCGCATAAGTGTACTGAAGGTCCTCCTAATTTTTATCTAAACTAAGGTGCTGTCTTTACCCACCGCATTACGAAATTTTATTGAAAAAAATAAAATTAAATTTTATGGCTGCTATGGTTCTAAGGCCGTCATTGGGATATTGTTGGTAAAATTTTAACTAAATTCAAACTTCGATCTTACATTTTTCGCTGAATCTGTGCGGCAAATTTTGTAAATTTTGACAAACGGAGGGTAATAGTTAGATAAATTCCTGTGGTGATGTCGATAATACCGTAATATCTTTGAAAAGGTCTACGATTACTCGTTCTGTTTTTACAAACGTATGGCCAAAAAGAAGTTTATGTGAATTATTATAAACATAAAAGCAATTTTAGTTTTTAATTCAAAATAATCGTTAAGGATCTTTCTCAAGAAAAGAAGACACTGAAAATATTAGCGTCAAATATAATTTAAAAACATGATCCGAAAATTAAGCAATTAAACAAAAACAAGTATTTAAAAAATATTAAGAAACCAAAATATTAGCATTCAACATGCGAATTAAGAATTTAAAGAAAAAGGCAATTGAAAAACTATTGGAAAAGTTAGTACTCAGCCACTAATTTGATGATAATTCAATGCTATTTTAATATCTTCATGATACTATATAATTTAAAATTCTATCATTGCCAAAAAGCTATTGGTATTTATCTAATTTGAATTGAAGAGAAAAATAATATTAAAAGCTATTTTATGTGCTTTTCTATTTAAAAAACGTACAACGATGTTAACATAATTTTACCATAGCAAAAATTATTTTTATTATCGCACAGAACAACCGCATTTAATTGAGAAAAATATGAACGAAATTACAGTGGCAAGCTGTGGTGAAAACGAAATGAGTATAACGAGTCAAATTCTCTCCCATGAAATCGCATAAAAAATGGATTTATTTTGGACGCTCTCTCAATTTGACAGTTGTATTATGCTGTGCTGCATATTTTACAGTTTGTTATTGCTCCGTTAAAAATATTGCTGCGGCCTTGTTGTTGATTTTTATTTTGTATTTGTTTAATTCGCGTATTCCCGGTTTTAAGTTTTTAAGGCGAAGCCAAAGGAAATTATTTTATAAAAATTTATTTACATATGGTACAGAGTTATACTAATGAAAATTATATGAAAATGCAAGAATTTAGGTAAGTTTCAAAAATATTTGTGAATTTTGGTTTGCATTTTGAAAGTGCACCAAAAACAAATTCAAGAACTCTTGGAAAAGCCAACAGCTCATTGTCTGTCAAAAGACATTTTGTATTAGTAAAGATTATGCAATAACATATGAAATATTAAAATTATGGATTGCCAACTGAAATCATGTAAAACCTAGAGAACAAAGAGTAACATGTAATTTGCATAAGTCGTAAATTATTTCATATGACATAAAATGAACAGACGAAAATAAGACATAAAAAAAAAATAAAATAAAAATCAGAAGGAAATTGCGCTTCATCAGCTGGTATACCAATTTGATGTGCGGTCACAATCCTTCGCTCATGCCTCCCCTGCTCTCAATTATCTGCATACATTTTTACAATTACCTAGACCTTAACCTTGAACTATGAAACTGCAATGCATTCGAAAGCATTTATGTACATTAATGTGCGGATAAAGCCTGCACAGAAAGTGTTAAATATTTTTAGAACCAATCAGCACGCTGGAATAATTTATTTCTTTGCATGCATTTATTTGGCTTTCCAGGCTATTTAAGTGGTGATCGGTGTGTCATGTGAATGAATTCTATTTTTAATTTGCAATTACAGCTCATCCAAAGTACCAACATTTCATATAATTCGGGAAATTTATGATTCGTCGAATTCACCTGAACGATTTGAAGCCGAGCTTGAGAAAGCATTAGAAGCCAAAGTTGATTTTATTATAATCGAACCGCCACGTTTGGGGGATGAAACTGGTCGTTGGATAGCTGTGGGCAATTGGTTACATAAAATATCCGTTGCCACCGGTGTTGTTTCACTTATATCCAGTTTAATATGGCGTAATAAACCAGTAATTGCAGCGCCGATGTGTGCAGTATCATTATTTTGCACTGGATTGTATACAATAGCATGGAATGATGATCTCTGCGTTCAATACCAGGTAGTTGTATTTAAGCAGTGTGCATTCATTTATTTTAAAATATTTTAAGTGCAGCTTGTCACAGGGTTGTACACAGAACTGTGTGCTGCTATTTTAAACTTTAAGTGATTTCAAAACTCTTGAAGATGCTGAGCAGTGAATTTTATGATGAACTTTTGCATTATTATTTAATTGAGTTTTGTAGTTCGTATGTCCTTCCTCCTTGAAATATTGTCAATACTATATGTTTTTGTATATTTTTCTCATGCATACTCTACTATTAGTAAGCGTACTTCTCTGTACTATATGTAAGCTTACATACATCTGAAAAGGGTAACACTTTTTTCCTTTAACTGAAAATCTAATTTCATACAAAATATTTTGTTTGGCCACCACAAAATGAGTATAAGGCTTTCATTATCATGTTATTATAAAATATAATCACATTGTTTGCTAGGAGATCTTTCTATAAAATCTTGTAGCATCCTTTTCAGTGAAAATTTTCCTTTTTAAAATACCCATCGACCGAGGGTTAGAACTGCGAACTGAGCAGCCCAACCGAACAGTGCGATTTTGTGATTTGTAATGCGTTGTATTGTTAATTTGAGGTATAGTTTGGATGATTCCGCTCCTTAATACACCGTCTTCTCCATGTTCTAGTCTCCATTTATCAAGACTTGAATAATTCTTTTACTCGGGAAGGGTAATTTAATCTGCAACGCGCATAATAATATTAATTCAACGCAATACCCAGTTCAAAGCCAGACAATGAATATAAAATTTCCATATTATTATTAATAATTTTTTTATTTTTATATTTCAATATAAATATACAATTATATTTATCAACGTATGTTGGACGATATGGTCAGAAGGGTGTATCCTTTGTAGGCGTCGTAGTGCACTGTTCTTATTAACAACACAGTGTTCACATATGTGGCAATCCTGATGGCCAACCGGGTGATCTTCAATACAGCTGAGCATGTTACTTTCTCCGAGTCATCAATTTCAACATCTCGATACGTTTAAGAATAAGGAAATCGCGTCTTACAGAACATTTTTCCACAGTCGGTCGAATTATTTTGTTGTTGACGTTGATCCCATCTTTTCTGGTGATTTCATTAGATTTCTTTATATTCGTTGCTGCTAAATAGAGTATCTGGCAATTCCAGATTTCATTGGGATTAATTCTTACGAGTGACTGCCAGTTTATCGTGAAACCAAGTAATTTTTCATTGTTCATTCCAACATTCTGAAAAAGTCCTAAGAGATGTCCTTTCGTGCATCTCCTAGGAGGTTTTTTTCAAATCGAACTTATAGATTTTCCCATTATAGAGTAGTTAAAAAGTTGTTTACCTCATTTGACTATATATATAAATAAATAATTATTTAGTTGTCTTGATTAAATCGAAAATTGACGATCTTTTTATAGTAGATGTCGTTTGCTGTAAATATCTGGCACATTTAAATGTGGATTGGAAAAAATGGATTAATGGAATCGCGTGGCCTGACGCCAATCCTAACGCAGGCTCACTCCTATAGAGTACCTCAAAAAAGGATAACACGCATGTAGTATTCCCTTTCTTTGACCGTGTCAAGTCATAACTCAGTATGCGTAGAAAGAATTTTGTTATATATTTTTTTAATAATAATATTTGCATTTTTAAATTGTTGTAAATGCAAATTCAATCTGCCCTAGAAATGTACGGCGCTATCTTGTTAAAAAGATTTATAGTACAAATTGGTGACAAATATTTTTATAAATTTAGTAAGACTTTACAGTTAGGAATTGCGGATGCCGTGCTCGTCAGCTAAAGATACGCTTTAAACAAAAAGGTTTTATAACCAAAGAAGTAAACGCAAATTAAGCATGAAACGTATTATTAAGCAATAAATAAAATTTTGAAAAAATTGCATCATTTTCTTTGGTCGTGCCAGATATCCTTCACCACTAGTATGTATGACACTCATATCCTAGCCCAACAAATGTTGATGTCTTGGGAATACATTTTTTCATAATATCTAACAGTATGTATGCCTGCTTTATCTGAACCTGAAGTTTCTATGGCAGCTATATGTAGAATTCCCTTAATCTTATTTAGTTTTCGTACAAAGTCGTATATTCTAATATTATCCTTTAAAATTGTAATTGTAAAATTTGAAGGGGTAATATTCAATAAATATATTCTCTTATATCATAAGCGAAACCAATTTGACTTTGCTCGATATATATTTTATGCAATGCGTTATTTTTAAGAATAAAAAGTGTTTTCTTATAGGAACGTCATTCTTATTGACCAGTTTTTATGAGAGCGTTACCTAAAAGCCTCTAGATTTGTTCTGATTTTGACAAATGTACTACCTGGAGTTATCGATCTTGAAAAGACTAGTACGTATAACAACACAGGCATAAAGACAACCGGGCAGTCTGGCGTGGCCAGATTCATTTTTGTGGTGATGCTGATCATTTATCTATATACGGTTCTCACCAAATGTCTCCCATCAGTTTCAAGTGTGTAGAAAACTAAATATACCCGTTGCATACCATTTACCATCTATGTTGATTTAAAATACGTGTTATACGTATATAATGATTATGTTGTGTACCATAACAGAAGAAGAATACAAGAAGATGAAATGATCGGTCCCGACTAGGCCCAACCCGTCTATTTCCCCACCTCAATGGTCTTTTCAAAACACTTCCAAAATAAAGGAATAGTTAATAAATTAATAAAAAAAAAAAATAATAATATTATTATTACTATTAATATGAAATATAATTAAGTTGAAAATAAAATTTAATATTTATATCTATTCAAAATTTAGGTTAAAAGAAGAATTTTTTGAATTTTTATGTCGAATTCGTCCTAATACCACATTTAAAAATTTATTGGAAACATCCATGTAGTACTAAGTAATATTTCTTCAAAATATAAGAGTTGTACAAATAAAGAAATGTCTAACAAACGTCGAAAAAAACAGGTGCATAAAAGTAGAGCTGCATTCAATTAATAGTTGCCGAATTTTCTGAATAATAAGTCTCAAGCTCAACTTTTCTGCATTGCACTCGATATGATTTTAATATTTATTATATAATATAGTAAGCGTCTGATGATCAACCAAAAACTTTTATAAACTTCATTAAATAAATTACCAAATACGAAAACGTGAAAGAAGGGCTTAAGCTAGATCTACCAAATTTAGGTTCCCGAAGTACGGCCCTTCACAAAATTGTGGAGTTAGGGCCGAAAATATACGTGATTGAATTGAATATGCGGTCCAGAAAGAGGGTTTTAAGCAAAATACATTAAAATAAATAGGGGTTTTAGTAAAATTAGGCCAAATTATTAGAGCTAACCTATGTTTTAACAATTTGGAAGCGTTGGGACTATATATAATACTAGTTGTAAAAATAAGCGTGTTTTGATTAAAATCAGATGAAGTAAAAGTACACATTTTAGGAGAAAGTTATGGTTTAAACCTGTATCTTGGAATGGATAGAATGAAAAAAAAAAAAAATGGTTTTTGTGAAAAGTAAAATCGGCCCATACCTTCCATACAATATTTACTCCCGATTTCACCAAGGGTTGTTTAAATGCCAAGCATTTCATCGCATGCTACTGAAGTTTGGTACTTAAAAGTTTTTTCGTTAATGTCAAATTATTCTACGATATGCGCAAAAGAAGTCTACAATTTCTAATACACCGCATATGCGTTTTATCCCCGTTTGAAATCGGTCTTGACCGACTATTAAATAGATTTTGTTTTCGAATTGAATTGCGTACCATAACCATATAATAACACAAATTTCATGAAATTTAATTATTACATAGAAAATGATATTGCTTAAGCAATACCTGAATGTCGGTTAAATAAAAGCTGAATGCTTTACTTATGTATTTTGTTTTGCTACTTATATGAAAGCTATAGGAGTGTCCAAAATGTTCCAAATTGGAAATTCACAATTTAAAAAATAAAATAAAATTTTTGGTATCCAAGTCTAGACGCAGGTCAAGATACCAATTTCATTTGTTCGTTTTATTTTATAGAAATAAATACTTTCATCAATCGATAATTTTTATTTTTAATTTTATATTTTTTATTTCATTTATATCGTTGCTTTGGGTTGTTAAAACTCGATAATCGCTCAGCGTATGTAAAAACCAATACATATATATGCCTTGGAATGGTGTACTTTTAGTGCTGGGTGTTCTATGCGTATACGAATATACGCTATCCCTAATATAATCAATAATTTTGTTCCTAATGATTTTGGAAATTTGGTGATTTACTAGCACAAGTTTCAAAAATAAAATTATTTGATCAGTAAGTTGTTAGATGTATTCAATTAAATGGCAACAAAGCGGACTATAACTCCCCCTGAACAAATTTCTAATTCTGAAAGTTATGCCGAATTGCATAATTTTTTTCCAAAAAAAAAAATAAAATGGTATCAGGGACCGTGTCCTACTGGGAATACCTATTCAGTTTATGCAAATTTGAACTATTTCTAAATATGTTAGGTATCTTAACCTGTTAACTGCGTAAGAAGAGTTAACTTGTCCAAGCAAAACCTTTTTGTGTTGCGTAGGACGAGATAACTCGTCCCGAAAATTTAATGCAGGTGCTGAACAGAATCGGCATTCCTCGAGATATAAAAACAACTTCTCTAAAAAAGGGCCAGTGGATTGCAATATACAAAAACAAAATGATGACATTCAAATGGTGTGATAAAAGAGATATACTTCTTATTAGTACAATTCATGGAATGATTGCATCATATACACTAGTAAGAAAACGGATGAAGAAATACTACAAGAACATATTTCTCCACCTGGTAGACGTTATGTGAATGAACGCTTTCCTTTTATATAAAAAAATAAAAAAATGGTGGGAAACTCACTCGGTTAAATTTCTTGCTAGAATGTGTTGAAAAAATTGTTGAAGAATATGCAGTTGAGGTACCAGAGAGTTCAAAAGTTGGCCTACGTAGCAGAGCGGCGCAGCCAATACGTCTTTTAAGAAAACATTACTTCAACTATATAGCAAGTACAACATCAAAACCTTCTCCAACTCGAAAATGTTCCATATGCTAAAAAAATGGATTACGATAGGAATCACGTTATTGGTGTTCTACTTGTGAAGTAGCACTTTGTGTGGTGCCTTGTTTTGAAAAATATCACTCATGAATTTTTGACTTACTTTAATTTTAGCATTAATATAAATATTCATTTTATTTTCTTCAATTTTTAAAATTAATTTTAGTTTTTTAATCTAATAAAAATTAAATCTTATTCTCTTTGTTTTGATTTTTTTTTCACAATATTTACTATGAAACCACTTGTGTTGCGTAAGACGAGCTAACTCGTCCTCGCTTAATATTAATTACGCAGCGTGAAAAGGATTAGAAAAAAAAAAATTATGCAGTTAATTGGTTAAATATCGTCAACAATTCCCACTAGATAATGCTAGATCAGCAAATTTCGGAATCGGAACTCGAGAATTCATGGTCTAGAATGGTTGAATTGGCCCTTTTTCAGCATATCATTTTATTATTAATACAGATATAAGCGTATGGTTAGTTTGTAGATCATTAAGCTAATGCGCTTACCCTGATGGTTGGGAGTTCAGCTGTAGAGGAAATGCTACTGATCACCATCAGTCTGGTAGCCAACCACGTCATTTAAATGTTCAGTACAATGTTCAGTATTCTTCATCAAGGATTTCTAACTCTTCAATCCATGACTACTTAAATAATTTAATACATAGTGTTCAACACGAGGTATTACGGGAATTATTCAATTAATGTCAACCTATATTTATAGTTTTTCCAGAAACGTGGACTGGGCCGGTCTAATAACTAATACGAGATGTTCTTTTTGGAAATCTTTTCAAAATTTTCAGTTTACCGAAATATGTGATATGTTCGAAGTATTACTAAATCTTCACTAACTATCTTTTAAAATGTTTGATTACCTTTCATAAATATTTTAGGTGTTCCACAAGAGTTCATCATATAAACCAAAAAAAAAATTGAATTTAGGTTGTCAACCGCGGTCAAAAAAATTCAAAGCCTAAAAAATGTTTTTTCTTTTTCACATATTCGTATAAGGAATATATCAAATTTAACTAATCCAAACAAAATTTACATTTATTCACTACACATTTTGAAGTCTTCATATGCAAAGTCAAACAACGGCAAAAATTAATTTTTAAGATATCTATTGCAACGGTTTTTTTTTTTTTTTGTTTAATATTCTTAATGCATTGAAATTAGCTCTTTTAAATCTTGGTTTGGATTCAAAGATTATTAGAAAAATGTAAAAGGTACGTTGCGATTGCCAATTACGATAAAGTTTGCATTTAATTTATCGTATATTTCGATATCGCGTGCGAAATTGAAAAATAACACTTGTTATTGCGTTTAAGTATTCAATCAATGTGGTTCAATTATTAGGAACACACACATATTTTTATTACAAATTAGATGCAACATAATCAATGCTTTGCACTTGGTACCTATTTAAAGTTTGTAGCCTGCGACATCATAAATGTAAAAGGTTTATATTCAAATTATTATTATTATTATTATTATTATTTTTTTTTTTTTTTAAATATCTTAATTTGTATTTGTAATTCTGAAATATCCAGTTCTGAAATGTTGATAATATATAACTGGCTAGGAGAAAATTAATTTCAACTTTTAAAGGCGAAGGGAACCGTCTGAAGGATGGCTAATTTTGTTTGCTAGTTCTCTCTGAAAGGGAGTTTTTGATGATGGTGGAGTAGACATTAAAAGAAAAGTGTAGCAAAATAAAAAATATTAAAATGTTATTTTAACCGATGCACTATCATTTTATCATTGTGGAAAAAAATAATGTAAATGGAGTTGAGATCCATTTTATATCATCTAGTCAGGTTGAAAATGTTTCCATGTATTTTAACTTGGATGAAAAGTGGAAGCAAATGAAAGGTAGAACTTATTAGGATATATTCTATTAACAAAACGTTATTTGATTCAAATTAGGAATATTAATCAAGTTTAAGATAGTGTCTTTTCTTTGTTTTATGTTTTTCAGCTGAATACACTTATTTTTGTTTTTCTTTTTTGAATATACAGTGAACTATCGGTAAGGTGAACTAATAAAAACCAAGGCTGTTCACATTATCGAATTTGTTCACATTTGCGATTGCAGAAATTTGTAATGCCATTCTGGGTTATGTTCACTATTTAGAGAGTTCATATGAAGAAATGAGCGTTCACAATAGTGGATAGTTCACTATAATGGAAGTTCATATTACCGAGAGTCAACTGTATATATCTATATTTTTTTTATTTATAAATATTGTTTTCAAAATAAGAATAGTATATTATATATATATAATCGTGGATAGTTCACTATAATGGAAGTTCATATTACCGAGAGTAGACTGTATATATATTTTTTTTTATTTCTAAATATTGTTTTATAAGAATAGTATATTATATACATATATATAATCATCTTTTGCATTTTTAATTACATCAAAAGTAAAAAAATAAATATAAAAAGTATGGTGGACGAAAATGTGGCATGCGCTATGTTCCGTGCGAATCTGATTAAAATTAAATAAAAAGATAAACTAATTATTTGTAATGGAATAAAATTCATTCTTTAGATAAAATCGTTGCAAAACATTGTACTTTTTTTTTATTTAAATATTCTGTCTGGTTTCGCTGAAAACATTGTTCGCTTTGAAAGCAACTTCTGTTTTTGTCGCATGCGAATATCATGAAAATTTCTAAATATCTAGTAAACGAACACCATAAATAAATAATCTTTCGACATATATTATTTTAAAATTTTGAAGACGTACGAATGTAGTGTTCGACATTAGAGAAATGCACATATGTAAATTATATGTAAGGAAATGTTATTGCAGAAATAGATTTAAGTTTATTACTTATTAAGAGTAATTGCTCACTAATACAAAAAAGGTATATGTTATTAGTTTTGTCAGTAGTATTTGTATTCAAATAAATAGTTTGGTCGTACTTGGGCCGAAATTTACTATGCAAAACTAAGGGACAATGCAGATATGGTATATTAATTTGCATTGTGTTTGAGTTTTGATAAAGTTGAATCAAAAATTAATTAATAAAATAAATATTTTAGTCAAGTTTATTAAACTATTTAATTTATGAACTTAACCGCAACTGAAATAGAAAATTTAAGTACTTTACATTTTTGAAGTTAAAATCCAATTTTTACTTGGAAACCGATTCCATTTTATTTCTGAGAATTCCACTTTTATTTGGTATTTAAAGACAGTCCGAGCGATATTTGAATTTTGGAAACAATTTTTTTACAGGTTGTATTCCGGATATATCGGCTATTGATGTTATATATATTGGATCGTTTATTTTATGCAATATATATATATATTTATAAATAACAATTTATTAAATTATATTGCGATCGAGAAATTTTCATATATAGTGGTAGGATGAGCATTATCCTAGGAAATGATCTAGTCTTGTCAGGTGGTTTACCTTTTCAGGCAATCATCACTTCAGCAAGCATAAGCAAATTTTATTCACAACACAACATAACTATTAATTTTTAATTTTTTGGAATTTTTACTTGAAACATATTTTAGATCAAATCACTCATTATGGCTACCATGAAAATTAAAGTGGCACTCTATTGTTACACACATTTTGTATGTTCAAGCTTTGATGGTGTGTGTCAAATTAAAGCTTTCAAATAGGATTATTCAAAATTATCAATATTTTCAAATAACATTGCATAATGTAGATGAATTTTTTCACAAACTTTTCTATGCCATTGAATGGACATAAATCCTAGATATCTAGTACACCAAATAAGATGCCATAAATATCTAAATTTGTATTAGGGGTACGGCATTCTAAAACCTGAGACTCGCTGCAAGTTTTTCCTTTTATATATGAGGAAAATTAGTTAGCTTGAATTTGGATTTGGTATGATTACGTTGGATGGTTTTGTAGCCGCTTATTTGTGATTTTATACATGTTTCTATTACAAAAGAGGTTGATTAGATTAGAACCCACTAAAATGCGGTGAAGTAATATACGGCTTTCCGTTAATACATTACCTCTTGAAATTTTTGAGTAAGAGTAATAAAATGTGGTTTTCGAACATATTTTTCAGAACGTCAGAAGAAATACGTGAATTGGCTTAATCGTTCCTTAATCATGGCAACTTCAATGAATTTGGCGGTATTTCACTTAAATATTCTATTCAAAAATTTTAAGTCATTGCTTGTGTGTTCTGTAATTGGAGAAATATTGGCCAAAAGCTTCTTATATGTCCAATTAACTCCTTATATCCAAATTCACAATGCATCGAAATAAAGACTTGCTCTTCATTTCGTGTATTTCCAATTAAATAGTAATAACTTTTTAAGATTTAAAATTATATCGCATTATTAAATCTGTGTGAATATATCTAAATATTCACGACACATCATATCATACAAGTGATATGCCACCGGCTGTGGCATTCGAAAGATTCACATTGAGTGACAGCACATGCCAAATTCACACATGATCGCGTATTAGCATATTCCGAGCATATTCCATTCGGAGAGTCCAAATTGGATTTGGCGCAGTCCCAAATTTGCGCGTTCGTAGATCTACCAGATCGTAAGCATCAATGCGCAAATTTTTGGAATCAAAAAATAAGACTNAGCATCGTAAGCATCAATGCGCAAATTTTTGGAATCAAAAAATAAGACTAAATGAGGATGTCCGNGATCTACCAGATCGTAAGCATCAATGCGCAAATTTTTGGAATCAAAAAATAAGACTAAATGAGGATGTCCGTGTGAGCACGATAACTTGAGAAATTTTTGAGTTAGAAAAACAATATTCGGTTTGTGAACATCTTTTGTTAAAAACCAGATCGACTTTGCGAACAGGCCAAACCGGTCCATAACTTGTGATTCTCGCGATTGAATGTTTACTCCCGATTTCACGGAAATAAACATAAAAGCCAAGTGTTTCATCGCATTATACTGGAATTTGATGTTAAACAAATTTTCTGTCATTGTCATAACATTACGCAATTTGAACACGATCGACCCAAAATTTTGTGTACCTCTCATAAAACATTTTCTCTCGATAATAATCAAGACGGTTTGACATTATTTCTATAACATGATAAATTTGAGCGAAATTTGATGCCTCTCACTGGCGTTTTACCTGATATTTCACTTTAATGACTTAATCCGAAGGAAGTTACTGGTATTTTGTATTGCTGCAAAATTTTGATGATTCTATAAAATGACCGAAATGGGTATTATGAACTCTATTTGGACCGACTATTACGTCTATCATATTTTAATCTGAAAATATAAACTGTACTGCCCTGTTAACCCAATCCACTATGAAATTATAATGAATTTACTAGACATTTGTGACATAAGTGCAATGGAGTGTCTGTGGCTATTCCATAGTGTTAAAGAAGAAGACTTTCTATTTCTATCTAGAAATACTTTTATTTTTTATCCACACCAGTCATAATATGGGGGTATTAGGGGTTTGTGCAAAGTTTGTAATGCGTAGAAATTATCATATTCGACTATATCAAAACTAAAAAAAATAAAAATTCTGAATACAGTCCGTGAGCACGGTAACATGAGTAATTTTGAGCCAGAGTGAGAAAAGCCGTATCTACCCATATTTCGTAAAACCCTGATTGAGTTCGAGAACGACTGAGATCGATTCATAAGTTTTACCTCGCATATGTAATAGTTTATTTCCGATTTCAAAACCTTAGGTATTTGATTGCATGTCGCTCAAATTGGTTTGCACGGACATTTGTATCAAAGCAAAGTTTTCTTTATATGCTACTAAAATTTGGAATTTTGGGAATTGAAATTGGTATATCATTAATTAATTTGAGGGAAATTAGTCTTTAGTTTCGGATGCACCTCAAAAGTGTTTTTCCCGAGATTTCTATTGTCTCATCGGAAGTAACTGAAATTTCGTATTACTGCAATATTTTGAGGATTCTATGATGAATGATGGGTAATACAGCAACTATTACATATAACTTGTTTTTCAATATGTATAGCCTATTTTTTTATGAATCAGTTGAATGACTGGAGGAACTATGAATTTTATCAAAGCATGTACTGCATAGCAGTATACAATTGAGCATATACGTCTGTCTGTCTTTCACTACAATAGCTTGAGAATTATTTGATTTCTGAACATATTATGAAAAGCCCAAATGTCAATTACATGCATGGCCAAAGTCGGTCTATAACTTCAGGAACTTTAATAGGGCAGTTATTTTCGATTTCACGAAAATTTGTCTAATAACCGGGTACCTCCAATAGAACAAGATGACGCAAAATGTGAAAAACATAAGTTTTATAAAATTCGTTTATACACTTGATTGCTAAAAATTATATTAAAAGAGATTAAATTTGAGTCCTTTCAGGAAGGAGGGGTAATTTTTTATAATAACGGGGATTCTAATTTTAGTTTCAAGTATCATTGATATATGGAAAAAGTGATTGTTACATAAAGTATATTATAAGTAATATATAATAATTATAAAAAATTCGTGTTTCAACAATGAGTGACTGACGGATGTACTCGGTTATGCCCGACTTTTGTATCGTTCATTTCTAACAAACAATAAGACTGCTTAAACTTTAAGCGTAATTATAGATGCGCATGTTCAGGTGTTCGCTGGCAGCAGTGTTGATATCGTAAGCAATTTGGCGGGAATAAAATATCTAGCATCAGGTAGAAAATGCGTCTCTGTCGCCAGAACTGGTGTTTAATTCTCCAGAGATGTAGATTTTTTAAGGTTCAAGGAGTCGTGCAAGAAGTATGAAGATAAGGATACTTAATGATAAACAATTTCTATTTGTGAATTCACGTTGTTAGTAATATTGATGATGTCCTCCTATTTCAATAATCTTTGGAATTTTATGAAGTGTTCTTAGTGCTTAGTTAATCATTATTTTGTCAAACGCTATTATCACATGAGATTATGAGGTTGTAAGAACAATTCCACTGATGCTTAATAACGTGATAAGGTTTGGTATACGATAATGTATCAGGATATACAAACTTTTAAGAACTGCCAGAAAGAGATATCTGGAATGGTAAATTTCCCTCAAAATAACAGTTCATATACTTACCTACAGAAAAAAAAAAATGTTTTAATAAAAATATCGCGATATTTTATAGTACGATATATCTATAGTCTCAAAATTTCAGGGATTCCTTCTTCATCGGCGCTAAATTCGTTTCCATTTTGTTGAATTTGATTAATTTTTCTGGCCATATTTGTACTTCTTTTAGGTACATCTGAATTTCAACCAATCTTGAAGAGTTTTTTTTTGATAAAATTTGATTTTGAATTTGTAAAAAAAATGGTCAAGTTCGTGAAAAGCTAGAATTGGTCAATATCTTCGGGTACCTCCCAGATAAAATTTATTTCCTATTTCACGAAAATCAGCATAAAAGCCACTTACTTAAATGAGTTAATACCAGTTGTTTCATCGGAAGTTACTGAAATTTGGTTTTCTTGTAATATTATTTCCATCGGATATGTTAATAGGAAAAAAATGTTTTCATATAAGAAATTAATTCTGATTGGAAATAAAGTACGTGAAACATACATTGGGAACATTGATTGGAAACAAGTCTTTATTTTTGTTCATTTTTGTCTGACATCTATTAAACATATTGGCCCGTAGCTTTAGATAAATTAAAACATGCTATTAACCATTGAAAGTGTACTTTAAGTATGCTGTTTTCGAGATAAAACATAAAACTTTTCCAAAAGTTAAATATAAACATAAAAGCAAGCGATCGCTACTTCACAAATTTAGAATCGGTTGCTTTGTTGGAAAGTAGTTTAAGCTGTATCACTTAACTATAACACAGAGTGACACAAGGATTTTCTTGAAAAGGAATATTTTCTACATATTTTTTATTTTTTTNACACAGAGTGACACAAGGATTTTCTTGAAAAGGAATATTTTCTACATATTTTTTATTTTTTT
>JXOS01122842.1:2825-13044 GCA_001015075.1 Cirrula hians
TATGTATATATATATATAAAATGCAATACGCTATTTAACAATGATATCTAATGTGCTGGTATCATTGTTAAATTTGACTATATTTGATCGCAGAACACAACTCGAGCACATGTTCAAAAGGTTGCGAAGTCATTGAATCAATGCTGCGGAAGCCTAACTAGATGTGTTTGTGTTTAGGTTGTGCGAAGTTAAAAAACAGAGGTGCAAAAATGTACAATAATACTAAAAACAAATTGTTAAAATTTAAAACTATTGTTGATTTTATTTTTTTTTTATATTTTTTTCTTTTTTTATCAATTGGTTAAATATACCGAATACACATATTTCCGAATTGAAATACACAAGTATATAGATAAATAAAAGCAGTTCTATCTAATTATTATTTTAAGTGTTACAGATCGGTTATTTTATGAATCTAATTTTTAATTGTGTACTTATTCTTCAGGCATATTGTACACTTTGAAGATGCTGCCTATAAGCTTATGAAAGCAAGCTGACGAATGGAGGCCCAAAGCAAACTCTGATAATGCAAGTTTTTTTGGAACACCATTCGTTTGTATGTCGCTTTCATATTTTTAAATTCTTGCCTACTGTATTATGCGGCGGTTTTTTCCTATGAAAACTGATTACACATATAGGCCTTGGGTCTGGTGTATGGATTTTTGGCAATCGATATACTCTGGACAGTATGTAGTTGGTGGCTGACAACCTTTGGTTTTCCTGTACTGTTGTCTATTCCTGTTTGTATAACATTTTAAATAATTGGTTATTTTGAAGTTATCGCTTTGCTTTAGGGCTCTTTTTGCACTTTCAATACGACAATCTATCTTTCAGTATATTTTTAATTTTTACTGTATAATCATGCTTTCGTATTGTGACTATTGTGTTCGTTTTTTCCGCACTTAGGATTAGTATGCTCTCATTCAGTATCAAACTGAACTGATAGGTCCGATTGTATATGATGCAGCTGAAGGGGAAGTGTAACATGTGCTTTTTTATCGATCAACACCTTTGTGAAATCCGTTATTTTTTTTTGTTACATGGTTCTAAGTATTCGTTTAGTTAAACATTGTGTTGCCTTTTAGTCTGACTTTTTTGCAATGCTTTTTCTGCATTACCTTTTCATCTGATTGTAAACCCTGTTTTGTTTCTGCACATCAATTTTCGATTTCAGACTAGAAATACGACTCTAATTGTTTGGCTGATTTAAAAAAGAAAATTACATATTTTTTGATGTTGTTAGTACCTTGATGTTTTTATTTGTTATTGTTCATAAAATGAACAAACATACATATTTTTATCTTATAAAGTGCTTATCTCTGCCATTACTGATAATGATGTTAACTACGTGACTGTTGTCTGTATTAAAATTGATGTTGTTGATTAAAATTTCTGCACTATGAATTAATTTGTTGTTGTAAGATTTTGTGTAACTTAATTATACATTTGTGTTATGGAATTTCAAAGGTTATTCAGTATATTCTTGGAAATTTCAAGTTCAATCGTAATTTATTGTATTTCTTGGAATTTCGTGGAATTTCGTGGGAAATACTAAATGTTCTCATTTTTTACAACTGCCAATATCGTCTTCTCATTTTGTAATATATTTCTGTGGATTTTGTAACCTCGTCTAGGATATGCGATAATATAAGTCCGCTCACGTTGCCAATACCGAGGTCTCAAAGGGTACTTTTTAATATCGGGTGACGATTTGTCGATTTTATAATATATATTATACTAACTATAATGTTCGATCAAGGTACCTAAAATCATCAGAACTTCGTTTGTGTCCAGTTGGAAGTTTTTAATGTTGATACGTATGTTAGAAAGCCTAAGAATAAAGCAAAATCTTGCTAGCCCTATGTAAACAAAGAAGGACATAGATAAATAAATGCCAAATATGACATTTAGATTGGTACAGATAAACAATAACAATAAATAGATAAACAAAACAAAGAGGAAATAAAGGTTTAACTTTAAAGTATGTCTGTATTAAGTTTTATGTTTTATGTTTTTTGATCCCACCTATGTTGTTCAAAAAATCTTTAATGTTAAATGTATGGATAGAATGTTCAATGTTAATTGTAAGTAGTGAACAAAATCAATTTAAATTCAAATCTGATCATATTAATTTCAATTCAAATATTTAATGCCTACAAAAACAAACTAAAATACAATTCCCTGCAGAAGTCTAAAATACAGATGAAACGTCGGAGACTAATTAAATGAAAACTGATTTTCTTTAATTCATAATATTGACCATTATAGCCGGTTCACTAAAATACTCATTACTCGGTGTAAAATCATATTAGTGAATTTTTAATGTTGTATTTGGTGGTAGTGAAATGTTTTAGAGCACTCCCCATATATTTATGACAGCGGACCACAGGCAGCATCGAGAGTTGTTGTATAAACGTTTATCTGCCAGTTCATTGACCAGTGAGGGTGCCATGTATGTAATGTATAGAAATTATCATTCCCAACACTGTGGAAGGCATATTCATACTATAAACAAAAAAAGTAAAATAGCGATGTCCGACTGTTCGTGAACACGATAATTCTGATAATATTTTACGAAATTCAGTTACTGAACATATTTTTTAAAAATGCAGATGAAATTAGAAAACTTGTCAAATCGGTCATAAATCGAGATACATCCCAAATGTCGGTTTCTACAGATGACCCGGAAATCGGCATAAAAGCTAGCCGTGACATTTTTTCTAGAAGTATTTTTGGAATTGAAGTAATAAATTCATATACCTTGCAAAGAAAGTTTTCACGAAAATAACAGTAAATGGAAAAATAAGAACGAAGTATTTTATCACACACTTCTGAAGTTTCGTATTGAAGCATATTTGCGTCGATGCCACAATATTGTTCAATCAGTCAATAATTTTGTGTATCATATAGAATGATTATTCGCAATTTCATGGAAATTAGCATCAAATTCAGTTCTTTCATTGCATACTACTGAAATTTTGTTACAAAGCATTTTTCGGTCATTGCTTGAATATTCTTCAATTTGAACGGGATCGGTCAATAGTTCCAGCCAACTGCCATTGATCGAAAAAATGCCAGGTGTTACAACGCATGAACCTGAAATTTGGTATATAAATTTTTTACATTATTTTTTGTTTACCATCTATCAGCATCAATGGTGTGTGTTAAAAAAAAAAAAAAAAAATTAAAAATTCCGATCAACTTTGTATCATTTAAACGTATACCCAGTTAATTAACGAGTTCACGAAAGGAAATTGCTTCTTTCGATGAAGTCGGTAAAGTTTGTTACACTACTACTGTACTGTGTCACGGTTTACATTTCTAATGCAAATGCCGCACCCACCATATAAAATGCAGTAAAGTGCGAAGTCAATATGGGTGTTGCAGACATGTGTGGTCGGACATGTCGTACTTTGAATACGATTCTTAACTACATTGATATCAGGTTTCGTCATGATGACCAGGTATAAGGGATCGCTATACAATTTTACATATATTGTTGCATAAACTTTGCGAACGTTTTTTAAGTGTTTCACGACTAAAAGTCTATATCCAATGGCGTTAAGAGTGCAATAATTTAATTTACTACTATTTTTCTTGACTAACAAATATCACCATTGTCAACGAAATGCTCCAATTTCATGACAAGAAAATACCTCATCCATGTTTTTTTAACAAATAGTTTCCAATCCGAAATTGTATATTTATTCAATCTGATTTACACTATGACTCTAATATTAGATCATAAACATTGAAAGCAATCATTGTTAGTGATGAAGATGCTTTTATTTACAAACATGCTTCATTAGAACTTGATGGAAAACGAATTGTCTTTATTTTATCTTATTTCAGATTCCAAGGTCTGCCAGACTAGTTCAACCTATAAGTACTCTTGGTGAGTTTCAATACATAATTCGGATAATCTTTATTTATGTTTCAGACTGTGTCATGTTAACGTTGTCATTCAGTTCACTTTGTGGTTACGCCGTCTTCAAAACTAGTTGTTTGGCTGTCAATGCTATAACTATTCTGATAGTAGTCTGTCTGAAACTAGTGCAAACATTTCTTCTTAGTCGATCCTGTATCGTTGGCTATATCAATAAGCCACTACATGAGATTTGAATCGATAAATACTCCTATCTTTATGTATTATTGAAAATAAAAGCATCGTAGCCATCCTGCATTGATGCTGCCCAATATTCTTTTTTATCACTTCTCAATACATCTGAAGTTGAATGAAGTATGAGTATATGCCTGATATTAATCGAATTTGAGTTGTGGCCAACATAAACTTTTTATTTCTTCCTCTGCCGATTTTAAATTTCATCATTATTGATATTTTCTGCTTTATTCGTTTCCGTTCAGTTCACTTGTTCCATCAAAGTTCATAGTTAATACGTCATGTGCGAATTTAACTAAATTTATTATTCTCGTTATTATTTAATCGTTATGCTTTATTATAAAATCGATATAATTTTGCGAATTATCAAGGAATAATAGTTCAACACCATAGGAAAAATGCCGTTAAACCTTTAAGATCTTTCTGAACCTAATACCCCAAGTATGTTGCTGTGTGGATCACCTCTGCCTAGAAATTTTCTAACGAGTTTGCGTCTCAAAACAATATACTTGCTATTTTTACAAGTGTTCTATTGTTTTCAGCGCGAAACTATTTTGGTGCGGCGTAAACGGTATCATCAGATGCCTATTTATTCCCTTGTTTGGTAAAACTCTTGAATGTTTTTAGTATTCCTACCCGTTATTAGTTCTTACACATTTAATTTTGTAATAGTTTCGGTTTTACCATATGTTTTACATTTTATAAAATTATACACTACATCTCGTGATTTTCTTTGAAAATCCGTCAGTAACCACCAATAAAAGTTGCGAAATTTAAACTGCCACAATGTGATTTTGCGTTCACTAGGAATCAATTCTAGAATATTTTTTACCTGATTTTAAAAAGCATGTTCGAACGGATTTGCACAAATGTAATTTTTCCTGAAAGTTACACATGTAGTGTTCGGGCTATAAAAAAATTTCAATGTCCGTTTCCTCAACCAAACACAATCCGTTTTGCATATTCGCGGTAATTAACTCATAATTATCTTTTTTAATTTCAGAATACGGTTTTAAAATTGACTGGAAGACCTTTGGCTTCAACTTAAAAACACCAGTGGCGTAGGGAACTTGCACCCGGGGCTGATCATTTCAAATTTTTCTCTTTCTACACTTAAAAATGTTTGGTCACTTATGAGAGCTTGTCCCATTCGTTGGTCGAATATATTTGGAGCTTGCAATTGGTACAGAGAAAGGATTATTTGTCACTCTTGGAATTGGAAAAACATTTACTTAATATGAGATTATATAAGAAATTTGAACAGAGTTTTATGTTAAATCTAAATTAAATTTCAACTGCGGAGTACTGTTTTGCAGTCACATATTTTGAAAAGTATTCTGTTCCATTGAAATCTGTATTATAAAAGTTACCCAAATTTTTACATTTTCTTTCAATGTCATGATCAACATTATACTTGCTAATGCGAATGTATCTTAATCGTGTAAATCGTGTTCATATTCTTGTTGGATCCGATCAAGATTACTTTCTCACCCGAAATTCCACTTGCTGCGGAAATACGAATTGCTAGGCAACTCTCCGGGTATTTTGAGCCGTCTTCTTGCATGTATTGTTGTCAATATCCCATATTTCATAAAGACACATTTCCTTTTCTATTGCCTTTTCACAGATTTTATTGCGAATTTCGACTAGTACAGTCTTAAGCTAATGGAATGCTTTTCTTAAATTGATTCTAGGTTCTTGTAATCTCAGCTGTACACGATTAATCCTCCTTCATACCAGAAATTAACTGTAGTTATGAAAACAAAACTTCGTATATTTAAAAACAGAAATGCTGCTTCACTTCTGGTACAACTTATAGTGATATAGTCCTCTGCTACTTTTTCTAATATTTTTACTTTATTGCCTAGCCCATCGACGATAACACTATCCGCTTCTATTCTAACCATCCAATGTATTTCAGATTCACGTTTCACAGTTATGGTTAAAGCATTCTTTAACATTTCTCATCCACACGTTGAACGTTAGAAAAAGAGATATATGTTTAAAATTATTCCAAAACAAGTCCCAACAGTTCATTTTTTATTTAGCTGCAGTAACTTTGACTTAATTCAATGAATGGTTATCACAATTTGCAAATAAAGCTTCAGGCGTTTTCCTTTATTCTTTGTGAACACCAAAACAACAGCATTATCGTAACATTATGATCTGTAGTTTGTTCATGGAATTTCATTCGAATTTAATTTCAATAAAATTGTATATTTGACCAAGGCTGCAACTTTAACAATAGAATCAAAAGAAGATTCTTTGATGGAGCCTTTTTTTGCAAAAGTCCATAATATTCATTTCTTTTTATATCGTTTATAAGTTATTTCAAAATGAAGGTATCAAAAGATAAATGAATGCCGTTTGACTCTGACATGACAAATATGAGACAGCTTCTGAAATTTCTGTGGCATGTTTAAGATGATTTGATTTAAAATAAATATATAAATTATCCAGCTATTTTTTGTTTTTCGGAAGATATCGACCGGAGCAAGATGCTTCTTCCCCTAAGCTAAGCTATTGTTGTACACACAAAACGTTTAAATTTAAGTTCATGAAAACCGATTTTCAAACAAAAAATTGAATAGGCGCAAAACAAAATTATTATTGCACTAAATCTGCGAGTTTGCTCCGATTTATTATTAAAGTTATATACCGAAGTTGATACAAATCTGTTTTCACGTCTTTTGTCCCGATTTCGCCTTCGTATTGCTGCAAGATGCTCGAGCGCACCGATATTTTACGCCGTTATTTGGTTTAGATTATTTTTGTGCACTGGTTGCCAATTGCCTGGCGTTTATTCTTCTATTTTATTCTAGAATTTTTGATATTCCATTGTCTTCCGGCATGTGTCATTAACATTAGGTAACAATTCATTATGTGTAAACATACTATTTATTAATACCCAATGTTTTGAATTACTTTCAAAATTAAAATTTATATTGTATACTTAGACTATCCACAAATACTTTCTCACTTTTAATTTATTTTTTATTTCGCTAAACAAAAAAAAAAAATGATAATACAAATGTCAATGGAAGCACATAGTAAACTTGACGATTTGAATGTTTATTCTTTGCGAACACAAACTACCATTCTGTGAAAACGATTTATATACGCGGGATGCAAAATCGACAAACTTTACAGCCCAACTGGTAAAAATGGAGTAATAAGATCATTGTGAATTTTCTACGAAGGCAGATGATAGACGTTTATATTTATAGCGACATACACCCAGAAATTCTCATAGACTGAGCAAAGAAAAAGTAAATTATCCATTGACTGGCATTCTACACAGTATTCGGATAGGTGCTAACTGGTGCTTTTAGGAAAACGAATTTTTCTGCGATAATAGTGGCACACGACTAAGAAGTCAATATGAAGAATTTGAATCGCTAAAAGTTCAAGCCCGGAGTTAAACGTACTATTTTCCAGTTATCAAACCGGGGAGCAAACACACGAATATACGACTGGTGCTTAAAGAGTAAATGATGTACTATATACGGGAACAATTCTACAAACCGGATTGATTACACTAAAAAAAAATTTTTCAGATAAGTATTCCATGATGGTTTTTAAAAATGATTAAGAATCATTAAAGATCATGCAATTAGGACATATTAGTACGTGTCAAATATTGAACCTCTTTTAGGTGGATTTTCGAATATTTGATGATACCAGCATAGCAAAAGCGTTAGATATTCGGAAGCAATTGGCAGTAAATTAAAAATATACGAAAAAGATGCATTAGCGTTCAGACTATAACTGTTGATCCATCCGGCTGTCACCAATCAACAAAATTCACGTAGCAAGTTCGAAGTGGCTTAGAAATTTTTCTAGTTAGGATCCATCGTGATTACCAACAAACAACAACATCGTGATTACCAAACTAACCTTGTTACAAACCTGAATTGCTTAATGCTTCGTAAGCAATTGAGAAATGAAGCCCTCCCTAAGTGACCAAAACAAAGCATATATACTTCGGTCATAATGTTGGTCTTGCTGTAGGGACGCATTCAAATCGGACCAGTTTGCACATGATATTTTCGAGAAAATTTCCTTCACAAGGTATATGGTCTTACACAATTTGATAATGTTTAGTTTCATTGTTTAACATTTCATTTACCATTTGGTAAATAATAACGTGCTTATTATAATTATCATTTAAGTCACTTATATGCAAATCTTAAAGTTCTCAGTTATAGTGGTCTGGTGGGTCAGCAATGTACTTCCATAAAATACCAATTGACCTTATCGTTCTATTATTTCTCAAATTATTCTTTCCACTCTCTATAGTATTAGTATTTCTATTTCTATTTTTATAAGTTTCATTAAAAATTTGTCCAGCCTCACATTGAAAGGAACTTTATTTTGTATTGATTCTAACAATTTTATAATTTCTTCATTTGGAATGTGTAGTCGAGGATTACAATCAGTGAATTTTTGTGCAACATAATTTTGATTTTCTTTTATGAAGTTGTCATAATGTTTTAAATTAATGGGGTCTATTATTAAATATTAAGATCTTATGTTGTACTCAGAATTTTATTGACTCGTTTTCCAGATTGTGCTCTAATAAAAGAATTATTATTACTAGTGACAATTTCGTTGAATTTTTTGGGGTCAGTTTATTACTAATTCCTTAGGTAGTTTGGACATAAATAATTCTCTTTCTGAAAATGTTTTTAGAGTTTCTTTTTTTTTATAAAATTTAAGATCAGAACTGGTGTATGGGGAAATAAGTAGGTTTTAGTTGCAGACTTGTTTTCTAACATGTGTTAGATATAGGATTCTTTGTCGAAAACAATGCTTTCAGGGCTAAGGAAGAGTATCTCTCAAGTGCTGCTTAATGTCCTCTACCGCTCTGCATTTAATTACCTTTCTATGAATTTTAAAATTGTATCTATTGGATCTGACACCAAATGATTATCTATAACGGATAGATGGCGGACGCTATTTGGTTTTTGAACATATTTAAAGGGGTTTCTACTGAATATATTGATTTATGTGAAGAACTTTACATGAGATTGTATATAGCTTGAGAATGCATCCGCGACCACATTGGCGTCATTTTACAAGTCACTTTGCAGTAATATTCTTCCAGAATTACCTTCCAACGTTTCAGCTTAATAGTGTTGTTCTTATTGCTTAAAGTGTTTGTTAGCAGTTATTTGTCAGAAAGACTACTCACTTTTGCTGTTCCGTACAAATAGTTCGTTAAAGAACTCAAAGCACATATGATTATTAACATTTCCTTCTCATTGGTAGGATAATGTTTCTCAGCTTAACTAAATGTTCTAGATATGTATATGGTTCGCTTGTCGTCCTGTGGAAGCACTCCACTTTTATCAAAATTGGATGCCTCTGTTCGAAGTGTGCCATCTTCGGCAGAATTGGATATTCCAGAATAATATCACCCAAAATGACTGCTATTTTTGCGGATTGACTTTTAGACGAACGTCTATCTTCCCTTCTGTAAAAGGCGTGTCAGCGGATTATCAAGTACACCGTAATCTTGATTAAAATAAACTCTTTTTAAAAACTTGCTAGCGAAATTTTAGAGATCGCTTTCGTTTTTGCTGGATTTGCCGTTATCCCTTGGCGTAAATTATAAATCCAAACACTAATTTGTTTGTAAAAATGTACAAGTCGACCTTCATATTACCACCATCGCATATCTCGTTCTGAGAATAAATCTGTTTTTTTGTATCAGCCTGAAATGATTTTTACTATATTTTTAACTTCTAATTTTATTTGATAGATTTTGTCCCTCTCTCAAGCTACGTATAGGTATCCCTAGCGTAGATAATGGCTCCTTAATCCTAACAATCTACAATCCTAAATTTGTACCTACGATATCTAATATTTACAGAGAGATTGCTGTATATGGTTTTTAGTTGAGCCAATGTATACTAAAATAATTAGAATTACTCCCCTCTCCTTGCGAAACCGTACGTAACGTAATAAATTGTTGGTTAACCTAAAAAATGCAGATCACTAAAGTCGAATGATTGACCTAGTTAGTTTGCAATCGCAATTGCTTCTTTGGGATCTTGCTGATAATATTCCTGGACGTAATCTTCCAAAAAAAAAAAA
>JXOS01122930.1:0-28857 GCA_001015075.1 Cirrula hians
GGTTCGTATTTTTTATGTATGTAAGTTGTGGTAAGCTTCTGCTGAAGACATATAAGAGAGACGTGACGTCAGAACACAGTTTTGCTTTAGTNGACATATAAGAGAGACGTGACGTCAGAACACAGTTTTGCTTTAGTTAACTGTCAGTGTCCCGACTCTTATAGACTCTGATTTTAACCTTTTTTATTCAAAATAGTGACGTCAGAGCGGAGCTGACTATTATTTAAGTGTCAGTTTTCTGAATTCCTGGTATCGAAGAACTTTTTATTACTTTTTAGTTTGGAGCAATTTATTCTAAAATGAGTTGTTCAATTTGTTTGTCGCTTAATAAAAAAATATATGT
This sequence comes from Cirrula hians, assembly GCA_001015075.1. NCBI lineage: Eukaryota > Metazoa > Arthropoda > Insecta > Diptera > Ephydridae > Cirrula > Cirrula hians. Next base: position 344 of record JXOS01122930.1, read on the forward strand.
GACGCAGGCTATGTTTTTAGATGTAGTTCTATCAAAGTTGATAACATCTTTAGCCGATGTTGATGTAAGGTCGAAACATAAATATTTTGATAAAGCTGGTTCCATTTGTTTTTTTTAAATGTTTTTATTAGGATTCTTGTGTTGGAGATATTATTGTTTGTGTTGATTGCGCATTATCACTGTACCAGGCAAATGTTATAAAAAATAAAATTCAAAAAATTTTAAAATCAAGAGGTAAATATGCTTAAAATTATTCAGCCCTTTATTAACAGATTGAAATTTTGTCCAGGTAAACCCATTGCAGTCCCCACTGCGACGAAGGATTTGTTGGTATATACCAATGACCGGGGACTAGGGGAGCGTGTTAAGGGTTCAGATATCTCAAAAAACTTTAATTCCAAATTCGTTGAAGGTGAACAAGTGAGCCGTAGTCTAAAATATCAACAAAAAAATCAAAGTAATGCACGGGAAAGTGGAAAAAATTCAATTGCATCCACACTCGATACCAAGAAAAATAAAAAAATAAGGAAAAGAAAATTAACCGAAACTAAGGCTTGCCCTAATTGCGGAGGAGTGTTTCGTGCCCATACCTTCGATTTACATTTTTTTAGCGAGAAATGCAGTACGTCTATCTTTCCTTGTCAGGAACCGTCATGTAGAAAGAAATTTAGTAATCTGAGGATTATGCGCATGCATATGACTAAATGCCATCCATTATCAATATATAATATTAATAACGGGAAATGAAAGAATTAAAAATTATTACGCTGCCTTTTATGAAAAGTATTTTATATTTTATGGTCGTTAGATCTAAGTTTTTATTGAAATTAATTCAGCGTCACTTTCTTTTCTTCGTTCCGGTAATAGTATGGTCTAATTCATCCTTGAATTGAATTTCACATAACTTCTTTTTTTTATTTCGTTAATAACACGTTGTATTTCGTCCATTTACATATAAATACACTCACACACACACATATATCCTTTTATGTGTTGCCGTACCATAAATACGTAATGGCAATTCTATTTCATTGAGAAACACTAGCACGTTGAAGTTAAAGGTAAACGGACTTCGTAATTAACTATTTCTTACAAATATTTCAGTTCAGCCACCTCTTCTCTTGTCACGATTGAGGAATTTATCTTTTTTCAACGAATGTAAATTCATCTCTACTGTATCGACTACTTATTGAAGCCCCATTAGTGGGCTCGTCATCGATACTGATGAGCAAAACGATTGGTAGAATCGGTTCATGCATATTTGACTGCTTCATTGATATTACCACTGGTTTTAATGGCATATTTGGAATCTCATTTTAATGTTTATTTTACTTTTTATTATTCCAATATATATATACACCCAACTCTTTTTTTTTACACGGAAGATACGTCCTCAGAAATCCGTGTAAAAAAATAGGCGTTTCTTATGGTAAAATGGGGGATACGTTCCACGTCATCTGAAAACCGGGTAATATGAAGTAAAGAACTTTATTTCCTTCGAAAAACCGTGTAAAAATGTTGAAAACTATAAAATTTCAGATATGCTTACAAATTGTATGTTCATATGGCATTTTATTGAGCATTAAAACTTAAAATACATAATTCATACAGGTGAAAAATTGGTAGAGCAAGCAAAAAACAAAAGAAATCTGTTAATCCAGAATTAAGAACAGAAAAATTAGAATAGAAATAAAGAAAAAATATTTAATATTATTTAAATAGCTACATAATTATTCGTTGCTACTTGATAGCAAGCGCAATTGTTTGCGACGAACTGGACTAAAGTCGGTATCATTTTTGGAGATATCCATCAAATTACCAATGGTGAATTTTCGTCCGATAATAGAGTTTTGAACTGTCGGACTAGTTTCCGAAAGGTCTTGCGCCATCGACTTTTTTTTTTCAAAAAATCTTTTATAGAAAGTTGAACTTTTGGTTTTTTAAGTTCTTTATTCAACACTTTATACCCAGCAATACAATTATAACTCGTTCGAATCTCAGGGCACGTTCCATATTAGGAACATTTTTTAAGAAATTATTCACCATTCTTTTACCAAATGTTAGACAGTCACCAATTGAACTAGCAGGAGACATATTACGGTCTCCTCGTCGTTATCGCTATTACGGTTCTCAGTTTTGCCGTCATCTGTTAGTAATTCAATCGGACTATAATTATCTAGAGGTTTATGAATCATTAATTCGTCGACATTATCAATTTGTAGGTCCTCAAATTCTTCTCCGATTTCGTGTGCCAAGGCTATAATTTCATAAGTCTTCATCGATGCTTGGGGCACTGAGGTACCACTCTTGGCGCATTCTGGCCAAAGTGCTTTCGAGCAGGAATTTAATTTAGATACACTTAACTTTTCTTTGGCCATTGAAGCATATGTAATGCAATCCAAAATAGAATACTGTTTCCATGCATCAACGATCGTAAGGTTGTCCTTCTCTACTACATCTAAAATATGTTGGAATGCTCGTGGAAACGTAGCAATTATACCTTTATCTAATGGTTGCATCAAGGAAGTGGTATTAGGTGGCAAAAATATTACTTGAACATTCNTTTAAAATCAAGACATTGCTGTTCCATATATATTTTAACTTCAGGAACAAAGCATTCTTAAAACTTGACTATGTCGTGGCTATGACCGAAAAATACTTCCATTCCGTGACTTCGACCTATCGAAGGTACACGGATTATAGACCTTTTAATGAACTCGTTCTTTTTAAAAAATGTATTCATAGTCAAAAAGTACTCAAGTTTTTTGATTCTATGCATTTCTCACCAAGAACTATATACTCGGAAATTATCAGTTCTGTGCATTACATTCTTTGCACAAGCCCATATATATGTATATATATATGGTATATGGTAAAAAAAATAGAGCGAAGAAATTTCGCAATTGGATGTATTTCATAAAAAGTAACGGTATGAAAGCCTTATTGGATCCTTGACATAACAATTGAAAAAAGCAATCGGCTTATAACTTCAGATACCTGCTTAAGGTATTTTACCTGTAATTTCACGGACATTAGTATAAAGGACAGGTGTTTTTGATCCCAAACTATTGAAAATGAGTATAGAAGCGTTTTGTGTCATTGTCAGACATACGATCTGAGCCTAAACGGTCCCCGACCTCCCATATAATGTTTACTTCCGATTTCACGAAAATCAATAAAAATAAAATAGATATATCAGCGCATGTTAATGACATTTGACATGGTTATCGGTTATTACCACAACATTGTAGAATTTGGGAAAAAGCTGTATATAATTTCGGATACCTCCCATACGAAACTAGGAAAATCGCCAAATGCCTTACGACATACCACTGAAATTTGAAATTTATAAATTTTATCTTATTATTATTTTTTTTGTATAATATTATTATTAATTAAATCGAGTATCTGATAAATAGTTATCAGCACTTGTATTTCGTTTTTATTATTATAAGTGTGCATATCCCATGCCACGGTGCACGATCCATTTTCATTTCAAAAGATTATTGAAATAAAAGTTTTTTATAAATGTGGGCTAATATTGGAGAGCAAAAAAATTTCTTAGCAAACCCGTGGCCAAAATATACTAAGTAATTCAACTTGTTTGCATTGTAGTTTTGAGTATTTTGTGTGATTGTGAAAGTTTGCAGTATTCCTTGAATAATGAGTACTTGAACTATAGCCACAATGGCCACAATAAATTTTTGTTTTATTAAATATTAAGTGGATTGCTCTTTTAGTCGCAATCTGACTGCTCACACTGTATCTATGTATTTCAAATTGAATTACTTACTATATTTTGGTCGTAGCTGTGCTATACACATGCGTGTGCGTGAATGTGTAAATAATTGGTTATCGCAACAAAGTACAAACTACCGAATAAATTCAATAATAGAGGAGAACATCGTTAATTATTTCATAAAGCATTAACTCAATTTCATTTATTTTTCTCAAAGTCCCATTTGTTTAAAATTATGTTTATATTATACACACACAGGAGAATATGTCTAGAAATTTATCGTTATTTCGAATAATGAGTTTAACAATTTCGTAATATTGATCTCATTGCTCTTCTTTTATTCAAAGATCCAAAATATTAAATAAAATTGTTGTTTGGGTAGGTACTCTCCTGTGTTTCAAACGATAATTAAAATGAATTTTTATTTTATAGTATTGGTCAACGTTTGAAGTGTACTACTGCGTTCAAAAAGTAAACTGAATTTTTAATTTAAAATTCCTTGTTAGCGATTCAAGAGCAAATTGTTGTATTTTTATATTAGTAATACTGTTAGTGACATATGTGCAAATTTTATATGAATATCATCATAATTCATAGGGCTAGGTTTTTGGTCTCTAAACGACTAAAAATGATTTTGGCGATTTTTTCAATGTCTGATTTTGTTGAGCAAAGAAGTGTCATTAAATTTTGTTTGCGGAAAAAAATTTATACGGAAACGTGCAAAATGTTGCACGGTTGGTGTTGTTGGCGAATCGACTATGTCTCAGAAAATGGTTATAAGTGCTACAAAGACGTCAAAGAAGGCACAGAACGTGTTGGCTACGATCGACCATCAACCTCAACAGATGAGCAACGCGTAAGGCAAATCAAGGAATTGGTAGTCGACAAAACGTAAATTGACAATGAGAGACCTTCTCGATATAGTTGGCATTTCAGTTGGATTAGTTAAAACAATTTTTAAGGATAATTTGGTCGTTAGAAAAGTCAAATCATGTTTGGTGCCAAAAACATTCTTCGACTATCGTGGTGTTGTGCATTGTGAGTTACTTCCGCAGGGCCAAACTGTCAACAAGGAATATTATTTGTGTGTTATGCGTCGTTTACGTGAAGCTAATCGCAAAATTTATGAAAAGACAACTCTTGGCATTTGCATCACTCATATCGTTCCGCGACCGACTTATTCATCTGACTTAGCTTCATGTCTCTTTTAGCTATTTCACAAACTCAAAAGACCGACCGAAAACCATAATATACTTGTATGAATAATGACGCAAAACGTATATTAGAACATAAACGTAATTTTTATGCTGAAAAACAGAAATTCTTCGAATGATCTTGCAATGTAAAATCTGCTCTTGGTGTTACTTTATACATAACAAATTTATTTTCGCATAAGAACAAATTAATAAAGAAAAGATTTTAATTCCAGTTGAATAATTGCCATAAGACCGCATAAATGTTACTGTTGAATAACAACACCAACAAGAATTATTTAGTTATTTAGACGTCATGGAATGAAAGTATTAATATTTTACTAATTTGAATTAAAAATTAAAAATAATATTTAATACTATTTTATATGCATTGCTATTAAATATCGATATAATGATAATAGAATTTAAATTTTACCATAGCTAACGTTTTTTAAGATCCAATTGTACAAATGCATAGGAAACGTTTTTAAATATCGCATAGTACAAGTGCATGAGAAAAATATGATAGAAACTGTAGTGACAATATGTGGTGAACAAAATTTGTATAACAATCCAAATCTTCGCTCATGAAATCGCATAAAAAATTGATTTTTCGACGTAACAACACAAATAGCTAAACCACAGTAAAAAATTAAATTAGACTATAATAATTAGATTATGATTTGACGAAGCAAGTTATTGGAATATATGAAATCAATTTAGTACAGGGAAATTTTCATAATTTTTGTGACTTGCAACGAAAACCGCTGACCTGCATCATTCGAGTGCTTACATTAACTTCAATTAAAAATTCGAAGTATACAATATGCGTGAATCGTAAGAACTCCTAACACACTCAAAATTGTGTTCGTGTACACAGTAAATCCTTTATTTTTTGGCATTAATATTTGTATTCTAGTTCCGAATTAAAAAAATTTTTGCTTGATTAAAATTTTATATGAAATCGTTTATTAAAATTAATAAACCGAGTAAGTAAAGTATGTATTTAAAAAAAAAATTGTGGATAGCGTAGGACATTATTTACTAGATGAATAATTTGGTGAAAATGGCAGTCAAAGATGTAATAGGCACAACATAAGGAGCTTCATGATGGATATATATAAAAAAATAAATCAAATATTGGAGAAAAGAAAAAGGAAATTGGAAGTGTAGGAAGAAGCAAAAGGCAGAAGTGAGACAAGTTATATAGAATTCAAGCAGCAAAGTAGTCTAAATATTTAATTATATTAAATTGTACAAAATTCAAATAACCGTTTATACTAATGGAGGAAAATAAAATAAAGTTAATCAAAAGCATGAAGACATCATCATTAATGAAATATTCTGTATTTTTTGAGGATTTCTTTTTAAGGGGGCTATAATGCAAAACGTAACCGCAACGGTAAAAAAATAACTTTTTCTATTATACAGAACTCATCCCTCGCACAACACTGCGAACGTTTATGCGTTCGCCAGAAATAATCCAATTTGTCCGTCAACTGCAAATCAATGCTAATGGAGAAAAGAGAACTAGCGATCAGAACCTACGACCAGCTTTTAAATAATAATATCTTTTATTGGTGCTGATTGAATGTTTGCCAAGGTTACAATGTTATCTCAACTCCTTATTTTCCATGTAATGTTAAAGTAGCCAATCCTTGCTTCAATAGCCTTTTTTCGTCAGTATGCTCAAAAATACACAAAATCTTTTTTTAAATCAATTTTTGACGCAGCGGCATTGTGGGATTCCTATAGTTGTCAAATGTATTGATACTAGTTATATGGCTAACCTCTAATTACTAGTACATATTACATCTGCTTAGTTAATGTCTTGCTAATTAAAACATTGATAATATTCATTACAGTTTTATTTTTTCATGAACAAACACATATATAATTATTTTCTATCATCACACGGCGCAGAAATACGCTAATCTTTCTATGGTGAAATCAGAATTATTTTCTATTGTGTCATTAACAATAAAGCGACTGAGTCCCATGGTTTGCTTATTGAAACTGACTGATAAAACACTCATACTACCTCCAATTTGGTGCAGAATCTCCAGCGAAAACACAAGCTTTTTAAAAATTGATTAGATTCCAATTGTCTCGAAGAAGTAAATATGCTTTTCATCAGAATCAATTGTGCACGATAGCAGAAGATTTGAAAAAAATCGAAATTGTGATACCTGAAGAATTATATTCGGATTTATTTCTAGTCGGATTGCGATCAGAGATAAAAAATTTCGGCGTTGTCATTAAAATTAGATGCAAATTGCATTCATTGCAAAAATTGAAATATTAGAAGAATAACAACGAATGGCAAGCATAAAAGGTTTTGCAAATGATTATGGAAGTTAACACAAGACTTTGTCTAACACGTCAATCCAGCAAATTTTGGTCGCACGCTACTATTGCAAAATCAGCACAAGTGCAGCCTAATTATTTATTTAGGATTTTAACTAAAGTACTGTTATTTGTTGCAATAGCGCACACGCCTCCCTTCCAAAATTTAGCGTATCAGTAAGCTAACATTAAAAAAACATACACAATTGTTAAGTTAATGTTAAGAAAGTAAAGAAGGTCGAAAACCCAAAATGAAAAGATAATAACTTTTAAATAAAAATAATGTTATAAAAAACAAATTAACAATTTAATGTGCACTTCCAGTAAAAACAAAAAATTTGTAACTAAAAAACCCCTAGCGAGCAAACCATATAAGACAGCAAATGCAAAGTTTTATTCTTGCGGTGGAATGGGTCACTTTCGCAATCAATATAGAAATGCTTATAATAAATCAAGGCGATTTTGCGAATTGCCTAACAGAAAGTAACGCAGTTGTACATTGCAAAACAGCATGTGTGTCTTATATCGTGGAGCATCGTCACATACTTGCATGATGATCAAATTCACAATTTTTTGACATGTTCTACTTGTGAAATGGCATTACGACAAGTCCAGAGCACTCCTTATACAATCCGATTTTTGTAGTCCAATGAAGGTGCTATTCCAAGGTTTTCATTATATTTAATCACCTTCCTAAACGGTTTTACCAGGTTTTGGTTTATACATTTTCTTAAGACCAACTCCTATGCATTTATAGCATTTTATAATTTTATTATATAATTATATTACTTCGCTGAAAAAAGTAATGTTCCTGAGAAAGCAGCGGCTTACATACTTAACCAAAAATCAGTAACCAAACATCCCAAATAATATTAAATGAAACACAACAGAATGATGAAAATGGGAGTTATGGCGACAGGTATGTCTGGGAAGTCAAATTTTGATACAAACAGGTTATCGTGGTATACGAAAGAAGCAATAATAATAAGTGAGCTTAAAAGCGAAAAAGGAACTGAATCGATTTCAGAAACATATCCGAAAACGTTTGATGAAGCTATGTAATCAAAACACGCAGAGCGATGGTTAGAATATGCTGCACTAATGAAAAATAATACATGGGAATTGACAGAGCTTCCATTTGGTAAGCTAGCAATTGGCTGCAAGTTTGTAAAAACAATAAAATGGCATACTAACGGAAAGATACTGCAATGCATTGATTTTACTGCTAAAGCTATATTAACATCACATAAGCACTTGTGCTGAATATCTAAACAGCAAGCGCATGATACAGTGTATAAAGATCCCGTACGGCTTTGTTGTTAAGAACGCCCCAATGAAAATGCTAAAATTAACAAAAACAGCCAGAAGCAGGTGAGAAGGGCACATCTAGACGCAATACTTTGATGCCTTGGACTCAAGTCATGCAGTAATGAGACAAGTTTCACAAACGGGTTTCAGAATGTAACCTCTCAGTTATAATTATAACTTTATATTGTTCATGTCGATGAGAGATTGCCAATCAAATGAAGACTTAATTAATATAAAACGCAGCATTAATAAAAATTTACAAATGAGTCAATAACAGTGCATAGCAGCCTGATGATGATGAGACGATTCAACAAAAAATCAATCTTCCATTCGCACATTACTGCGGTTCGCATTAACTAGAGGACCAGTCATTTTATTCTCCATGACGAAATTAGCACAAAGAAATGTAAATCTTTATGGTGAAGACTTTACAACTGCAATTAAGCTCGTATTGCGGTACTTATCTTGTTATATCGTTGAAGTTTCAAAAATACAACAGTGTGGCGTTGAGTAGCACTTGCGCTGAATACATGGCAATGTCGGCTGCAGTAATGGAAACCATAAATCTTCGTGCACTTATTCATGAAATTAAGGTAGATAAGTCAGCAGCAACAACAACATTGCATGGCACAATCCTGTGTATCACGATTGTTCCAAGCATATTGATATAAATATAATTTTGTGGAAGATGTAATTATAAGAGGACATGTTTTTCCAAAAAAATGTGTCTACATAAAAGATTATTGGAGATATTTTAACTAAAAACATATGTAAAGGACAACATTATGAACTATCAAAGTTTTTTTTCTCGCAAACTGTATAACTAATATGTTCCTTTTTATACCAAATCATATTCTCTTTGTTTTTTTACAATATAAATGATGGTAACATGTAACGCTACTTTGATTTGAACTTGACCAATATAGCAAAGCTCTTCACTCTTCACTTTAAAACTTTATTTGCTTAATGTTTCACTAACAGGAAATCTTAATATTGTAGAATGCCAAAGTGTTGCGTTGTCCGTCACAGATCAGTTAGTTTCCCTCAAAAAAGGAAGGATATTTATATTATAATTTTTAATGGTAAAATCAATATAGGGAACATGAATGCGCTTTGTGCGTTGTGATATCCCATTGAAATTTAATTTCATAGAGCCGTATGCCAACATTTGATAGAAGACTTTGTAGGTACAAACCCTCCTAACGTACTTGCGATAGTGCCAAGTATTCGTCTTCTGCGCTAAATACGGCTATTGAACGCTGCTCGCACGCCTTCCTACAAATAGCTGCTTCTGTGAGTATAAACGTAGCCTAGGAGCTTCTGACTATTATATTGCAAATCCAATCTGTATATGTTACCGCTAAATGCATTTGTCACTCAATAAGTGATTGGTTCGGATATTTTTCCATTTCATTTATTTATGTTTCGTTAATGGATAATCGGTATATGTGCTGGTTTACAGTTATTCATGTAAAATCGTTGTAAGACATTATTAGTGTACTCCGATTTTTCTATGAATATACTATGTTCCTCCACATTTTGATTAAATTCTGTACCGACACAGGTTTTTACGTAGCCAATATGCTTCATTACATATGTTTTTTACAATGCCTCTTTACTTCTGTCGAATTTTTTCGTCGTTTGAAACGAATAGCAAGTAATTTACATATATATTTGTAGAATTATTTTTTCTTGTGAGCGTTTGATAAATAATCAGGGTTCCATTTTTATCGGCTGCAAACCAAGATTTATTAATAGTTGCATCAACGTTGTGTACCATTGTAGTCCAGATTGTTGAAGTCCATTTAATGCCCTAATAAGTAAGCAAATGGGTTTTAGTTCAGCTTGTAGACTTACTGAACAATGTCTTGGAATCTTTTATATATTTTAAAAAGTTGTCACAATCTTTTGACACCTCTATCAAGCCATTTTTATCCAATTCGCCATTCAGATAGGTTGTTACCACATCCACTTGATCGCATCTCAAGTCCATTTTTCCAGAGAGTGCAGTTAAAATTCTTATTGATGTCATCCGTTGAACCGGCGAATATGATTCATAGACCTCTGCTAATTTTTGCGCACATCCTTTTGCTACAAAACGGATATTTTTTCCACTTACTTTTTCTTTAAACACGAAACTACTTTTCAGTATTCTACAGTTTCATGATCCCTCGACAATTTCTCATGTGTTGTTTCTTAACTACGCCTGATTTCTGAGTTAAGTGCCTCTCTCCAAGTATTTGAAAGTTCTTGTGACATTTGTTTCTCGTTTGATCGTTTCTTCGCTGTCAAACAACATATTCGCGAATTCAAAATCATCCTCGTTTATCTCGGATTCCGTATAATCATAAGTTTCAGGGCGTTCCTTAAGATGAAATGTCATCTTGGTACAATTCTTGAGATTATTTTCTTTAATTATTTTCAATATAATATTTTTCGTCACGACTTCTAATTACGTTACGCTTTTTTGGGCACCAAACAGGGATTCCGAGGAATGCATCAAATTTAACCTACTCCTGCTTATTAAGTACATTTGCTTTTGTGCCAAATACATGAAGTTATTTTGCAGTTGGACTTTTACCTCTCAATTCTGTGTATGGTTATCTACCATTTCGCAATTAAGTCGAGTATCTATTGCGATTGTAGCATATAGTGTTAACGGTCGCACCACAAATACAGTTTGCCGCAGTATCCATCTAACCCTCTCCTACATCATTTTGTTGTGGTTTGTACGGTACACATAATCGGCGTTTAACACCACATCATCTCAAAGAATTATTCAAATCACCATTGCAGTACTCCGTGCCATTATTCATATGTAAACCCTTGATCTTTCTGCCAGTATGATTTTCGGCACTTGCTTTAAACTTGTTGCATAATATTACCTCGGAGTTTAGTTTCAGGAAGGATACTTCACAGCACCTTATACATTCATCAATAAATGGGACAACGTATCTGGCGGCAGCATGTAAATTATAACTCTTCGAGCGCATAAATTGCACTATCGTTAGTGGTTTACTCGTCCTTTGTTCAATGGACTTTTTGCCGTGTTTGTTTTTCACTCGTACATATTTCACACGGGAAAAGTGTCTTCTTACTTAGCTTCTAACCCTTACCAATTCATGATTTTTATTTTTGACAACAATTTCAGATCACTTTGGTTTACTTGGCCAATACTACAGTGCCACAGATCAATCGCATTCGCATTTTTAGCACCAGAATACACAAAATTTGTCACTTGCTTAAAATCTTTAATACAGTATTAATTTTCTTTCCGATTTGTCTTCAGTACCGTCCTGTAATGACACGAAATACAAAATCATATTCAGTTTCATTGACGTTTGAGACCATAAGCAAATCTGAACACAAGTTTCCTACGTATAAGTCATTTTTCATTTACAATTATCGTTTTGTTGCTCGAGAATGTTGCTTGTTCCAGAAATCAATGCCATCTGATTGTTTGATAAAAATGAAATTTTTATTTGGTGTCAGGGGTGCACTGCAGCCACTATCTACGCACCAAACCGATTCTCTTATGTACAAGTTATAATACTCTTTGTACGGATTTAGAGCAAAGCTGCAATTTGCGTTTTTATTTTTTGCACTTTGGTCACCGATTCCGGTGCTTCTGCAGTTTTTTATTATATGTCTTTGTGTGCCGCACTTGTAGCAACCCTTGTTTTGCTTATTATTCTAATTATTGCTGTTAATTATTTTTTGCTTTTTGTATTTTTGTTTTCTTTTGGATACTTCTCACACTTTTAGGTTCTTGAGGTACATTAGATTTTGATCGCTTTGATGTTCCGGAAGTGTTCTTGGCTCAAACTCTTCAATTATTTTAATACGAAAAGCTTCTGGCTTTGGCAACTCATCCCTCGCTTCCATCACGCAACAAAACATCTTGTAGGTTTTCGGCAAACTATATGAGAGGAGAATTCCAAGATGGTCTTCGCCTTTAGCTTCTTTTCGGTATCAAACAATTCATTTAGGTGGTCCCGTATACCGTACTAGATTGTCACAAGGGACAATCTACTTTTTCAATAACGTGGCTTTTCTAGCTGGTCCTTTTGACTGCAATGTGTCCTTTAAATTTGGCCATATTCGTGTGAGATTACACAATCGGTGATTGGTGCTAAGTCCGATGCACATATCGATAACGTAAAATCTGCACATACCTTTGCATCCAGTGACATCACTTGGCTCTTCTCATTTTTAGCTGTGGGACGTGGACAACAAATCATCCTTGATCAGAATGGTACGCTTCCATGGATTGTTATTATCCGTGCTTAGCGGCTCAGTCCTCACTATTACAGAAGACATTTTACCTTTTCGTTAAATATTCCCGTAAAACCTTAAATACGATGAATTTCAATTTTATAACATTGACTTATCTAGATGACGGCGTTAACTACTGGGCCCGCAACTTGGTGGTTCAGGATTATCTTATTAAATAGGAGTAATGAAAGTTCAAATAAAGTCAAATTTAGTTTGTCTTAATATTACAAAAGGTCTTATAAGAATTTAAACAAAATGGAGTAAAAACAATAATGGGTTTACATGCCATGCTGGCATACAACGTTAATTACATTAGCATTGTCTTTACATCATAATTAACCAAATTGACTAACCTTTCATAATTCATTTTTTCATTTCAACACGCGGAGTATAAGTATTCATTTTATTATTAGCATTATTATAAAACTGGATTGCGCACCGGATCGTACGTTGCACGAGTATTATTAGCTGAATAGAACACTTATGTTATTCTGATTAATCTTAGAATATTCAAGAAATATTTGTATTAATTATGATATTAGTATATTGTTTGCTGTTTTGTAATTTATAAACCAAAACTGTCTTACCATTGATATAATTGTGTTTAAAAAATGTTTGAACTTGCTTCCTTGGCCATTATAAGGGTGAATTGCTTTTTATGAAAAATATGGTTGTGGTTTGCTTTTTGTTATTGACTACAAATGTTTTTAATGGAAGAAATGAGAACATATTAAAAAACCATTGCAAAAAGTGTTAATTATTTTACAAAAAAGTGACTTCTTTTATTTTTGTAAAAGTCATATAAATATCTATAATTACACTTATTTTGAAGAATTTTTTTTTTTTGGTTGAAGTAAGCAATTTTAAAACAATTAAAGTTTTATTTTTTTCGTGTTTCGCTCCATTCAAATTACGAAAATAACAACGTTTTGTTTTTTCGGACGATCGTAAGTGGTATTCACTATGAACTTCTAATTGAGAAACGACTACATGAATGCCAGTTAAAAACACCAAGTAAACTACACCTGGACGTGGGCATTACATACGAAATACGCTATCTGCAAATATATTAAGAATGTTACTTAATAAAGGATTTAACAGTATCTAATCGCATACCAGGAATCGCCATTAGCTAAAAACCCGTAGAAATTATGACTATCATCTCAGATCCGATGGAATGATTGATTATATTAAAATAGTCTTTTTACAAATCAAGTTTTAAATGAATACTGTTACCAGCGATACGTGTTGGAACATTAAATTTTTGATTATTAAATAAATATACATAATCCTCCGACACGATAATTACATTGTTCATAACCATTAGACAAAGAATCAATCGCCTGCTCATGTAATATAGGAAGATCAATAAGTATAAACCTATAATTATTAGGGCGGCGACGCTTTATATACTGCTTGAAAATATCTCTTAGACAAAAATTAAAAATTATTTTTATATGACCTCAATTCTCTCACCTGAAATGTTAAATGATGGGCAACATAAGATAAACCATATTCAAGAATCGGAAGGACACTTTCTGCAAACACGTCCCTTGCATAAGAATAATTTAACTCTGTTCACCATCGGTATTATAGAAGTAAGGATCCAATACGCTTAATTTATTTTGGTGTCTCGTGATACTCAGAGGTCGCTGTATAGGTTTATTCTATCAGGATATAAAGTAACTAGCTTTATACCTACTGAGTGCTTTGCACAAGAACCCGTTAATATCCTTTATTAAAATTTCAGGATGTTCGCCAAAATAAAACACAGATTTATTGTAATTAACATCGTTAGTTTTTTAAAATTTTGTATGCAGTGACATCAACATTCCGATTTAGTTTTTGCTTAATTTTCATTAAGAAATGATGGAAATATATTGGCAATTGAAGAACCAACACGATCAACTGTAGAATTGAAACTCATTGTTTAACTAAAGACACGAGATGAAGATTTTTTGATTTTCATTTCATAAAACCTTTTTTTTTTAATACTCATGAGTCATATATGACTGGGGGTTTTATGTGTATGTCCAAATAATGTTATACGTTGAAATAACTGTTTGTAATAGAATCCAAAAAAATACGATTTTTCGATGTCGGTTTATCCGTCTGTTTGTCCCCTCGATAACTTGAGTAAATTTTGAGATAGATCGATAAAATTTGGTTCATGTGAATGTTTTGTAAAAAGTGAGGTCAAGTTAGTTAATTTCAAAATCGGTCCATAACTTCGGGTACCTTCCATAGAACGTTTACAAACGATATCACAGAAATCAGCGAAATAGCCAAGCGGTTCGGTACTGAAATTTTTAGGGAACCATCTATGTGTCAGTACCATGACATTGTAAAATTTGATCAGATTCAGATTTCACGGAAATAAGGAAATTAGGCAATCGTTTCATAGCATTCTACTGAAACTGACTGTGGGATTGTCTATGAGTCATTACCATTACATTGTACAATTTTATACAAATTTATCGTACCTGAAAATTGGTAGGAAACTTTTTTGGTGTATTGTTAAATTCCATTTTCAAAAGTTTTGGTCTGAGCGTTTAATTAGTACAGATAAAATTAGGTATGTTAGTACCATATTTTTTGTGTCATCAAAAGATTTTTTAATTCTTTCAGTTTGATGTCTACATTTGAATCAACACATAATTTCAATACAATCATACAGATAAAACTTTTGCAATCAACATTTAACTTTTTCATGGCACTTATTGAATGGTTGAGGATCGGGTTTCACAATGGCCTTAAAGTTCGATTAAAATCCTTTTTTACTTCTTATGTTGTAGCAACATATCAACGTGGCTTTTGTTATAATTGATTTTTAACTTACTCCAAGAGAGTACCTTAATACTTGTTTTCCAAACAAAACAATATAACATTCTAGATTTAATTTTAGCTGGTTATTTCCCTGAATAAATGTCACCAGTAATAATGCATTCTTATCTAATTCTATGAGAAAATAATGCTAATTTTTGAAACAACAGAACAACAGAACATTCAAGGTTTGATTTTAGTTGGTATTTTTATTGAATAATTATCACTTGTCTTTAAATAGCCATATCAATTTTTTCTCGCGTATTAGATTTATTTACCTTATTTTTATTTCTTGGGTCGACATAATCACCTAAATTGTTTGTAGTTGGTTGGTTGAATGGGATTCTCGAATGAGAATTGCTAATACTTTTGATTGGTGATGGTTCCTATGGCACCTCCATTCGCCCTTCGCTTCTCTGTATGCCTGCTGCTGCTTGGTGAGTATGTTCACTGCCAAAAATATGCTTTGGAGAACTTTGCCAACCAATCAACACTTTTCAAGCTCTGGTAATTTTCCGTAAAATACTTTACCCATCGTCAAATGCCTAATTCAGGAAAACGTATGCCACGTACAAAGGGAATGTGTAAAGGAAGGAAAATTCAACGTGCAATCATGTTTGCTAAACACCCAGTTAATTTAAAATTTTCAGAGATCAGTATTTAATCAGCTACGTCGTTTTCATTGTATTCACTGTTGTATAGTATCCATGGCACCGGTATCCTGTTGTTTTTATAAATCAGAGATACGATATATGATTTTACCACATCTGATTTGCTGACTGATGAGCTGAAAGCGTGAACCACTGTCCTTTGTCGGAAAAAATTCAAATATCTCAAATAGATGTACAACATTTCCTCAATATTTCCACTTCTTGCCCTCGGGCTAGGACTTCAGTATAAGAAGTTGGACATTTGGTACGATATGCTGATATGTCCATACTTGGTTTTCTTCTTATTATTGCAATCTCCTGGGATGTTTTCTTGATAAAGAAAAGCCGTCTTCTTATTCAGTCTTGGCCAGCCTAGTCGAGGGTGTTCCTTAAACGAGTGGGCAGCCCGACCCCGGGCAGTAAAGCAAAGTGTGTTGTCCCTGCGTTTGTTGGTTTTGTTTGTTTTTTTTGTTTACTCCGTGTGGCAGTTGACCATCAACAAAGACTAACATTGCCGGTATGGTGGAGCGTTGAACCCAAGAGGGGAAAAGCGCGTGTTCGAGTTGAAGACAAGCAGTTTAATTGTGAAACTGTTGCGATAAAGCTACGCAAGCTAACATAATGGAGCGAATTATAATACATGCGTTTTTCTTCGTGAGTGTTAAGTGTACCTGAAGTTAAAAAGCTATAAGCATAGTGTTAAAGAACTAACTTCTCGTATGATTTAATAAACTATATGGTATTTAAACAAAGAGTGAAGTCTTTTCATTTACAGTCGTGTTGTGTCATACATTGTCATGACCTGACCCAATATTCCCTTGAGCGGCCATCAGCTATCGTGATCGACCGCAACCGTCCAATTTGTTGCGGAATATTACTTGGTGTCTAAAACCGGGATTTCTTCTGGATAACAGACACAACGAGGACCTAAAAGATCGCCCTGCGTAAAGGAATGAATCGTACGCCAAGAAAAACCAATGTAAGTNACCTAAAAGACCTAAAAGATCGTACGCCAAGAAAAACCAATGTAAGTGATNTAAAGGAATGAATCGTACGCCAAGAAAAACCAATGTAAGTGATACCTATTAACTAATAATTAATTGTATTGTCTTGTCCTTCGACCACGTGGGGTGCTTGCGAGGTAAACCGTATTCGTCAGGTAGTAGCGTGACATGAACAAGGTCATTATCAGCTCCGCCTATCACGTCCAATACTCTCGGGGCTTGTGAAGGGGACGATCGTCTTCCTTGGCCGAGTCCGAGATTCGCAGGCGGGTTCGTGGAGTACCCCAGATAACCGCTCTGTTATCCTGTGCAGCCAGAAAGCGTACACCGCCACGTGACGTAGTTGAAAGGTTGATCCGAAACCGACAGGAAGTATCACGGCCCGGACAAAGTTCGGTGTATCCTTATCGATCAAATGCGCTAATCAACTGACTCCGTCGTTGAGCTTCAGCTTCGCGGACTTTGCAAGAATCGTCAACAAATTCTGTTTCGTCCACTGTCAGTCAAACCCCATTTAGCCAACGTACTTATACTCTGCGCTCATTGATGAAAAAATGCCATCGAGGCAACTTAAAATAATAAATAAAAAAAAAAGAAAACACCCAAAGCATTCGCGATGGAATACCAAAAATTCCAACGAACGGTCGAGGCACTCGAAGATTTTATCGAGCTGTTCGCGGACACTGCCAAACATACGTCGACCAGTCTTCGGTTTAACAGGAGAAGGTGAAGGCCTATCGGGCGAAAACGAAGGACGCCTTTGAGGTGTGCATAGATGCCGCAGCCATCGACCCGGCGTTCCAGGCAAAGGCGAAGTACAACGCAGTGTACCAGAAGTACCTGCTATGTGCCTCCAGCATCGAAAAAACGAACCAGCTGCACGCACCCTGTGGAAACACAGCGGTCATCCCCCCGCTGATGCCGACCCGTGAAGCGCGGCACGGGCCACCAATTCCCCCTTGCGATTGCGCCTTTTTTAAGGCGGCTTGCCTATCGTGGCTAACATTCTGAGATATGTTCACGGCCCTTTATATGAATCATCCTCCAGCCACTCAGACTACCAACCACACCCATGCACCTGATAATCACACGTCAAATGCCGGCTAACTCAGCGGTCACCCCTAGACGCAAATGTACAAGTCACAATGTCCACTTTGGTCTTGAAAAAGAGTTCTGAGGACTTACCTGCTCGCATGCCAACGGCGATCTGCTTAGACACCTTACCAGAGCTGACACTGGCGCCCCAGCTTCCACTGACCAAGCCCGGTGGACCTGTTTCTAGGCGCCGACGTGTATCCCCAAATCGTCGAAGCTGGGTTGATGAAAGGTGTGCTGGGATTTTGAATGGCACAGACTACAGTCTTCGGTTGGGTGCTGACCGGTCCGCTAAGCACCACATTTCAAAACACGCTATCACATGCGGTGAAGGCGTTCGCGCTACAGAATGCGGACATGGGGAATGACAGCGTAACAAAGACGCTTGGTGTATGGTGGCAGGCAGATCGGGATCAGTTTATGTTCCGTATTCAAACCACCGTCTATGAAAACAAACGATCAAAACGAGAAGTCTTGTGTGCTAAAGCTCGTCTGTTTGACTCCAACGGGTGGATCAGTCCCTACAACATCTTCATACAGGATATCTTCAAAAGCCGAATAGAGTGGGACCAACCCTTAAAGGATAAGGAGTAAAAAAAGTTGGTTACATTAACCGCTATCTTATCGGATATCGAACAAATTGGCATTTTGATGTGGATAGCGCACGAACCCCACCATCGAGCTACACGGATTTTGCGACGCGTCGGAAAAAGCGTACGCAGCAGCAGTGTACGCATGGGTGTGCCAGGAAAACGGTTTGATCCAAACGACCTCCTGGTTGCGAACAGGCTCGCCCAAATCACAGAGCAAGTGTAGATGGCTCAATGGTATCCTGTCCAGTCATAAGGATCCGGTGGATCTGGGATCTCGGGGATCTGGGATCTCGGGGCATATCCGCCCTAGCCAACAATTTCCTGTGGTGGCACAGACCTGAATGGGTGACACAGCCAGCCACCTTTTGGTCTACTACGGAGGTGAGCAATCTGACCTCATAACCCCCCACTCCAACTTGTTCGGAGTCTAACGAGCCTACAAAGGGAAGGTGCGGACACCCTTGATTGATACTCCTCACACCCACGGGCGCTGCGTGCCATAACCTATGTCATGCTGTTCATAGATGGACTGAACAGAAGTCTACGCGCCACGACTGCATAGCAAGAATCGAGATAGCGCACGTCAATCTGGTGCTAATTCGTTAGGCACGAATTCTCGGTTTCCCCAAGGAAGTGGATGCTAGAGGCAAATGAGGCGAAATCAGCAAGCAGAGTAAAATGTTGTACCTGAACCAACCTATGGACGTTGAAGGGATCATACGACTAGTGAGCCGCTGGGACCTGGCCACAACATTGACATACAATGAACGGCACCCGATCGTGTGTGCTTCCAAGCAATATCTGCATTGACAACCTAAGCATTTTTAGCAGCGTTCAGCAGATTTGTCGTACGACGAGGCTGCCCATATGAACTGTACTCGGACAATGGGAATTACTTCGTAAGGGCAGCGAATGCTTTGAAGGACGGCATGGCAGCACATATGCACTGTACTCGGACAATAAGAATAACTTCGTAGTGGCAGCAAATGCTTTGAAAGACGGCTTACAGGATGAGATTCCCGAATTTGGAACCATGTTAAAGACACATGATCAGTTGCATTTCATCCCAGCGGTGGCCGCTATCGACAGGACGGTGGGAGGCCGGGGTGAAGAGCTTCAAGAGCTTCAGCCTGTCTCTAAAGTTTACGTCGAAATAGCAAAGCACATTGCCGGCTCGGATCGAAGTCTGCCTCAATTCCCAACCCCCCAGCAGGATTGACGACCACCCCGACCCCGCCCCTCATACTGGGGCACTTTCTGATCGGGCACCCCTGCTCTCACCACCCGAGTTAGAACTAAGATAGTACCCGCTATCGATGCTCAACCTGATGTACAAGTAAAAGACCTGGTGGTCGTTAAGGAGGACAAACTGCCAGCCAACACCTGAAGACTCGGACGTGTGGTACGGGTATTGCTGGGTGATAATCACAGGGTGTGAGTGCTGGAAGTCCGCACTGCCTTAGAGACATTGGTCTGGCTGGTCATCAAACTTGGTGTCCTTCCGATGGCAGAATAATCTCAGCCTACCCAGTAGCCGAGCTAACACCACCCATTCTTCTTAATTTTACTTCTTTCAGATCCCCCCGAAATGTCATGCCCAAAGTTTCAACGGCCCCATCGGCTAGACCAATGCCCGCAATTTACCCAGATATAAGTGAAGGAGAAACTCTGGGTGGTATTGATATGCTGCCAGCAATGCGCCCGACTATGCCACCCACCACCATCATAACCAGGCACGGCTGGAATACAAGGCACATAGGCAATGACGGAGCTGCAAGGTGCGAGGCGTTGCGGATGGCACCTGGAGGCGTTACTGCAGAACGCTGGCGAGCAGCAAGGTAAGATGCTGATTGCACCCAGAGGTAATACCGTGGACGGCCGCCAATTCAGAGGATGCAGTGTTGGGCGGGTGGTGCCGGAAATTGGGTCCGCTTCTAGCCGTCACAAATCGCCTCAGCGCCCATCAGCGAGACGCTTGGGATAACCTGCACCGACCGCTGAACCCGGCCTACAAGAA
This sequence comes from Cirrula hians, assembly GCA_001015075.1. Lineage (NCBI taxonomy): Eukaryota > Metazoa > Arthropoda > Insecta > Diptera > Ephydridae > Cirrula > Cirrula hians. Next base: position 21,387 of record JXOS01122930.1, read on the forward strand.
CGTCCTTCACCCGACCCGGTGGAGGCACAGGTACGCGGAGCATAGGGTAGAGACACAGTTCTAGCTACACTAAGCACCAGGATGGCAAACTCTACCATTAGCCGAATGGTAGCTTGACGAGCCGCTCTACACTCCACCACCTCAACAGGGTACGAGACGTGATGATGCACGCTGCCCACTCTATCACCGCTTTCGAAAACCTAGCTCAGACGTACCGGAGGTTCTTTGAATCCCAAGAGGTGGACTTGGTGGTCGGTGCCCACGTTTGCCACCGGGTGTTGAAGCCGGTAATCTTCAAACCAGGGCCAGAAATGCCCACAGCCCAACACAGCGTTTTCGGATGGCGATATCGTTTTACCGGAATGGTAGAGCGGACGAAGTTGGAGCGAGACTGCAAGGAGGCACGATGTTCACTTAAGCGAGTGAGCAGCCCGCCCCCGGGCAGTGAAGGTAGGTTGTCCCTGTGTTTATTTATTTTATTTGTTTGTTATATATACTCCCTGTAGCAAGTGGCCAACAACAAAGACTAACATGACTGGAATCGTGAGGCGTTGAAGCCAAGAGTGGGAGAAGTGCGTATTCAAGTTGAAGACAAGGAGTTTAATTGTGAAATTGGTGCGATAAAGCTACGCAAGCTAAAATAATGGAGCGAATTATAATACATGCGAGGGTTCAGTGTACCCGAAGTTGAATAGCAATAAGCATAGTGCTAAATAACTAATTTCTCGTACGATTTAATAAACCAAGTTGTATATAAACGAAGAGTGAAGTCTTCTTATTTACAGTCCTGCTGTGTTATTTATTGCCGTGACTTGCCGCAATATTCACTTGAGCGGCCATCAGTTATCGTGACCTACCGTAACCATCCAATTAACGGCGGAATATTACACAGAGTTCAAAATATCTAAGTATTCCACTTTGGAAATGCATTCATTCATATTGTGGTTTAAAAATAAAATAAATAAAATTCAAAAGTTCGAGTACGGTTATAAAAATTGTGCCTAAAAAGTATTTATAAAATTCCTAAGTCTTGCTGAAAAGGTAAGTTAATAGCTGTAGAGGATTGTAGAATATATAGCTAAATGATTATCCAATTATCTCGCAATGCCTTTTACATATAACGTCATATAATCTTCTCTTCATCTCTCTCTAAGAACTTTTTCAGTTGCATATGTATGTTGTAACTGATAAATTTGTTCTGACATGCATATTTATGAAAACAGCCTTGTTAATTGGAATTAAAGAAGTGTACTTCGCAAACAACTCTTTAAGCTTTAATTGTTAATGTACTACATTGGCGGCGAGTAAAATAAGACCGTGTTGGGTTCAAAACTTTAATATATAAAATTGTTTAATTATTATTCTACGTTTAATTTAAATCATGAAGTGCTCGTACTTAGTAGAATATCCGAAAAAACAACGGATTCATTTTTACAAACAACTAATATAACCGCAATTCTGCCTGACTTAGGAACGTGGAACACGTGAAAATAGAGGTTAGTCATTCATTTTATGAAAATTAATTGCACTATCGCAAATTAAAAAGAATCAATATGAATGAAATACATCCGATCCCAACAATATGGTCTTCTATGCAGTCCTTCAAGTTACTCTTCGATATTTTAAAAACCACGATACATACCACCGGTTATCGTGTTTCACGAACGCAAGGTGATTTTGACTTAAAAACTCCGAAACAGGGATACTTTGCTTAACAGTATGCAGAAAAAACTCTTGCGCTCAATTGTAAATTCGACGCAACGTGTTTGTGCTGAACCAATGAGCGAGATGAGGAAATAAACAGTTATATTCGCAACCATGTCTCCTACAAAGAGCCTTGACTCAAATATAAACTTTGTATATGATCAAACAAAAATGGCTAACTAAAAATGCAAGAAATCTATGAATTTAAAGAAAACTCCATGTTCTCATTGTGGCTCGCCAAATCACAGATGAAATGACTACGAATACAAAATTTATAGGTGTAATTCTTGCGAAAAAATGGTAAATTTACCTCCAGTTTGTGTTTCTCAGTAAAAAAGGAATGTTAATCACATGTACAAAGTAGATTCTATTTTCAGTGTAGCAGAAGGTTCGCCTTCCAATGAAATATACGCGTTGTGCGTAAATATTGATGCACCTGCTTTAAATGCCATTTGTGACATAGGCGTTCTTGTACCTTACTACGGATCTCATTTTGGAAGATAACAAAGTAAACGTTGCATTGAGGAAATGTGATACCCCTTATTTCGATGATAGTCGAAGACAGATTGCAATAATTCCTGAATATGACGCTGTTATTAAGTACAAACGTATAAAAATTCAATAGTGTCCCTTTACTGGGACGATCAGTTCTAAGACTGTTCAACTAATTAATGCAATTAAATAATATTGAAAAATTTTTTTTGACTTTGAATTTTAAAAGAAATGCAAAACGACATATGAAATAGTGTATCAAGTCCAATCAAAAACAAAATAATGAAAAATTAGTGATCTGAATACTCAAAATATATCAACAACAATAAACAACCAAACAAAACATGCAAAATAACCANCAATAAACAACCAAACAAAACATGCAAAATAACCAGTTTTGGGTCACAATTAAAACTCAAATTTATTAATGTTATTCACATTAGTACTGTTGATCTTTAATCATGCGTTTAACAATATCATTCAAATATTTTTAATTAGATCGTAGACTATCTTGTATGAAGACGTAGTAATGCTGCTTTGTCACGAAAACGAAACTGTAACTGAGAATAACCGTACTGAATCTTAATTATATGTTGATTAGCATTAAAGAGAATGTACCTTAATATACGAATATTTAACAAGAATGTCTTCTTAAATAATTGCTCAGGTTAAATAGCTAAGATAGTGCTACTTATACGTAAATCTCACATTAATTTAAATTAAACATGCTGGTGTCCCCAACTGTTGTAAATACTTGTTAATGAAAATAACTTTACTCAATGTAACTTTCCAGCATTGTGAATAAGTATTCCATTACTAAGATTACTGAACTCTTTTTCGCTCCAGATTTTTCTAAAATTAATTATCCAGGCGTTGATTAATAACAACATACACAATAACATCTGGCATATAGGTTTCTCATTTCTCTTTTTATTATTGAATATTTTTTCGTTGAGCGTTCTCTATATCTGAACTTAGGTTTTCAGATTATCTGAAAAAAACTAATTATATCAGAGGGCCTTAAGACCGTTACATAATGAATTGGATTATGGCGTGATGTGGCAATCCATATCAATGGCTTTGTGGCTTATATTTATTCGTCTATTTACCGGTATCTAGAGATTTCAATTAAGGTGCTATTGGAATCTTTCTACTTCCAGTGCTTTCGCAATGATTTACCTACAAGTTACATTGACGCGCTATGTGCGACATGCATCCGTAAAATCAGTTTGCGCCAAATTGCTCCAGACGAAAATTTTTTCCTGCGATGCACAGATGTGCAGGAAATAATTCACTTTGCGACACATTGCCCTTTCTCAAAAATGTTTGCAAAAGTCAAAAATTGTGAGCATGCGCTCGATGATGATAGTAAAATTCAGTGTGCAACATATTGAACTTTTGCACTTACATATCTAAAAGTATAAGGAATTAACCATCTCACCATTTTCATCTTTTTGTCTTGGGGTTTTTTTTGGGATACTGAATATGCTACTGATTGATGGTTGCTATAAATAATTATGTCTTTATCTCCATACAAATAGTTACGCAGTTCTCAACGCGAAAGATGTCGTGAAAATAAGAATGACTTCTAATGAAAGAATTTGCTTTATTTTCATAATTAATTTCTACCTTTTTAGTCTGTCTACTACTGATATTTAAATTTTTGCAGAGGAAATACTGAGATAAAGGTTTAGATATATGGACATAGTCCCGGACAAATCTTCTATAGCGACCCCTTTATGTTTCGGCGACCTGAGAGTTAACTTTATCCTTTACTTAATCAGGACACCTACGTATTTAGTAAGGTTATCGATTTTTCTAGTGATACTAACATGTTGGTATTAAATAACATTTCCAGAATAACTTTAATATCATGCAAATTTTCCTTAGCCGTGTTTGAAACAAGGCTTGCCAACATCATCAAGAGCTCGTTGAAAAATGATTGGAGCATTTTTTACCCAAAAGTTCAAGAAAAGGGTTTTTTTTCACGATCGCTTTCGGTTTTTTTTTAGTATTTAAAGGCAACTGGATATGAGGTCAATAGTTGAGAAGTAGAAGGATATTCCAAGGTTTGATTAAATTATTTAAATATCTGGTATTGGATATCTATAGGTGATTGTTTGTTCATTAAATTTTTTAATATCAATTAATATACGCATTTTCTTAATGCCTTGTTTGCTTTACAGTTTTTAGTCTACAATCGAAAGAGGGCTATTTTATGGCGAACGTAATGGTCTAATTTTACCTTTTTCAAACAGATCACCTATTTCATGTCTGAAAAATACGTGAGAGACATGCGGCAAGCGTACTGCCAAGTATATATTGGTTCTTCACTCGTTGTTCTGATTGAAACATTTTCATAAAACAATGATCCTTCCTTCAAATACTAGTCGTCTCTATGTTTTTTAAAAAATCGTAACCTAGAATCCTGTCACTGTTTGGTACGAAATTATTTCGGTTAATTAAATTGACAATGAATGATTTATTAGATTATTGTACTCCCTTAAGTTTCTGTAGCTGGTTAAAACAACTTTTGAATGATCCGGTATTTACCAATTAACTTAGTGTCCTTCTCTATAAGATTCGCCTGATGTATAGAAGGAGTGATCACTTAAACCGAAACCTCATCTCGTATGTTACTGAAATGTAGGGTTAAGAAGAAGAAGGACATTCCAAGTTGGGTTGGGCAGTGGATACAATGTGATTGCTTTAATATTGGGTGCGACGGGACATCTGAATTGCTTCATAAGGGTCTGAAACGATTGGTTCCTATAGTTCCAATGAATAATTCTTGGAAACTTTTATGGAGTCTATTGGTATGCTGAAGTTAAGGGCCTCTTTAATCGTTTGTTGAGTTCTGGAGTTTCATTGTGTTTTTTGTGGGAGCAGAAGTTTTTACTTATCTCGATTGACTCTTCCCCTTGAATGGTACTATTTCGAAAATTATAAAATTCTATATATCCAGGATGGTACTTGTTCCTAGTATGCTGAGTTGGATCACAATTTCTAGTTTCCAATTGTTGTGCTATGCCCAAAGCTGAATCTTATCTGTGGGTTGCACGAGATTAGTGTATCACTCATTGAGCGGTTAGCCCAAAACCAAAACTCTCAATGCGTCATGAAGATACTTCGCATTCAGTGATTTTGTCAGTTCTGGATTTCCGTTTGTCATTAATATCTGTATTACTTCTCAGAGTCAATTTTTTGTTCTATTCCAACATAGAAATTTCCTTGTTTAAGAGTTGACATCTCCTGCGCCAACGTATAAATTCACCTTTTGTCAGCATACGAGAAATCAAGCCGAGTAATAATCGTATGAAAATTTAAAACTGTGTTGTAAGAGCTCATTACTGTACCAGATGCTCCAACTACTTTATTTCTGCGACAGTTTGGTAGTGTCCCGAACTACCTTTGTACTTTAAAAATAAATTTTAAACAACATTTGCGGCTAAATGGCTAGAAACGTATTTTTTAATATATGCCGTACATTCCGGAATTTCAAAAATCTAAAGATTCGTTCCACGAGATTTCTGGCACAATTTCTATGAGTTTCAATTCATTTACTGTAAGCTTTTTTGTTAATTCAATTACCTACGCATTACTTTTGTATTATGGTTTAATCCATTATGACTGATTTATTTGGACTATGCGGAGTTTTGTTAAGTTCTGAAAAATGTATTTATTTATTAATTTTAAGTTAATTCCTTAACTCGAATTCTAAATCATCAACACTCATTACGATTATATAAGTTTAGATTACGTATAAAAACATAAGAAAAAATATAAAAAGTGGTTTTAATGAAAATTATTTAAATGAAAATTTGGAAATTGCGATAATGATAATGCATAAAACCACTGTCTAAATATTTTAAAAGTAAAATAAAAAGAAATATTGAGAAATTATTCTATTGAACGAAGCGATATCAATTATTCCCTAAATTTAATTTGAAGTGCTATTAAAGGTCAAAAACTCATTAAACTATACCGCACACATTAAACGTGGCATTACACTTGCTGCCATCGTTTTTTGATCGATCTCCAAGCTTCTTTTGTTGTTGTTTTAATCATAATAGCTTTGATCAAACAACTGGTGCTCGTTGAACACTCTCCAAATGATGCTCAAGGAATAACGTCTGTAGTTTTTGCTTGCTATCTTCACCTTTTTGTTTACAAAATCAATTTAATAGGACTACTGTTGTTGAATTCACTGCACTGTTTCTTGTAATTTAAATGTATTTATTTAACAGTATTTGTTAATATTGCCTACCATATTAGAAAATCATTTTTTGTATTACACATGAAGGTCTGTATATTTAGCAAATAATCTATGAAATGTTAATGAAGTACGATCTATTGAAACATGAAGTAGAAATCATTTTTAATTGTCAATGCGTAAAACTGTTGCCCATTTTAACTCCAGTGTATTTTCATTTCAGAAAAAAGGAATTTCAAATTGGCTGGTGGTCTCAACCACTGTCCAACTGAAGATGGCAGTTTTAACGTCCCTTGATACCAGAAAGAATCGGAACCGTATGGATGACCGCTGGGTTGATTCCGGAGATTTTCAAAAATTGTGGCTTGAATGCTTCAGTCCCTTTCCTCCAATTATTAAGGAAAATAATGGCGTATGGATATGGCTTGTTCACCGACCACCATCTGTAGGTTTTCCCTAGCTGCGTCGCCATATTTAGCAGTTGTGGTTGCAGGTTTTGGTTTGGAGGGGTTGATACCAGCGCCATGTAGGTTCAGGCGTGGAAGCTTTTTACTTAGGCTGTGGTCTATTTAACCACAAGAGATGACCGTGCCGTATCCCACCTGGGGACGCTCTTGATCGATGCCCAGTCACATGCGTATTATTATTATAATTATTGTTATTGTTATTATTTTTATTGTTATAATATTATTATTTTATTATAATTATTATCATATTGTTGAAATCTGTAGCTACGCTCGATTGTGTTGTTAGGATGGTGAACTTGGACGCAGCATTACAAAAAATTATATTAAAAAAGGAAAATCACTATATTCAAAATCATATTCAAGCACATCCAGAGAAAATATCATAGACAAGCAAACATGCATAGAAGCTAAACAGCCAATGTGCTTCTTAACCAGCTGCTGAAAGAAAATACTGCTAAGATAGTTATAAATCATTGAACAGCATAGAAAAGTAAAAAATGGCAATTGGCTTGCAGATACCAGTGAATCTGGGAATATTTGGAACTCTCCTTTAAACATCAATTTACCCTAAACCAAAAAAAAAAAAAAAACATGG
>JXOS01122932.1:0-11550 GCA_001015075.1 Cirrula hians
ACTTCAATGTTTTTGTGGCAAACAGAGTAAGAGGCATTCAATTTTTGGGAACTGGTATGGAATGGCGTCATGTCCTTACGCGCCTTAACCCAGCTGACACACTTTCAAGAGATTGTACATCAACTGAGCTTTTGAATACGAACTTGTTGAATTTTATTATTATACGAAAATTCGACAACATATTCTGGGTATTCTTCCTCAAGATAGAGTACATGCCCAAAGAAGATTCTTTACCATTCGATTTTTGACTTGACTTTTGGCTTTTTCTTTCTACCGCAAATCTGGTGTGCGCAATAAAGCACCAATAAAATGTTACATATAACTGTTCATTTATTTTTCGACTAAGGCAAAACATTAAGAAGTTGTTTGCGATTTATCCAAAACATCATTTTTAGCCGCATTAAATCTATTAATTTGCACACATGGTAGCCCTAAAACAATATGGTCTGATAATGCGACAAACTTTGTGGATGCAAAATACGAACTAGCACAATTGAAGCCTTGTTTCTATCTGATCTACACATGACAGCAGTGAACCAGCAATGTCGTGACGATCGAATCGAGGGAAGTTCACCCCGCCTCGATCCCCGTACTTTGATGGATTGTTGTACGCAGCAGTAAAGTCAGTCAAAGCAAATTTCCATCGTATACTTGGTCTCTCAGTTCTTAAATTCGAGGAATTATGCACACATGTGTGCCAGGTTTATGCCATCATCAATTCGCGACCACTCTTTTCTATTTCAGGAAATTCAAATAATCTCGTGGTAGTCACAGCTGCACATTTTTGGATGGGTGCGCTATTCACCTGTTGCGTGGAGCCTGACGTCACACATCTCAACATCAACTGCCATTATAGATGGCAACGTGAATCACGCATGCACCACACATTTTTGCGAAATTGGAACGTCAACTATGTATCCACTTGCAAGAGCGTAGCAAATGGAAATCAGCAACTCCTTAAATTCATGTTTAATCTATGGTCGTGCTGATCGACGATAATCTACCACCGCTTAAGTGGAAGCTTGGTTGAGTAGTGCACACTATTTTCGGTAATGATGGTGTAGTGCGAGTAGCAGTCATTCGTACAAGTATTGAGCAAACCACTTCTGTTATCAGAAAACTTGCGGCATTGCCCTTGAATACTGAAATTTAAAGCGAATGTCTTTTAACTGGGACATTATGTTTGGGTGTGCAGTAAATTCAAATTATCATTTAAATTTAATATTTTTCCTATTTAGCATTATCATTCATATTGATTAACATCATTTTGTATCTCATTAAACGCAATGCTAATATCTATACCAACGTATATACTATAATGATCACATTTCCTGCTTTATTAGGTTTATTGCCAATCAGGTTTATTGGATCTAGATGGAGTCTTTGTTGGAAGCGCTTTGTCAGTGCTATGTCCTAACAGGACACTTCTATGAGCAAGCAAATCTAGTTTGTTCTAAGTTTGCGCATTACGCTAGCGCACCGTGGGCAATGTTTTTTGCCTTCGCAGCGCAATTTTCCATATTGTAAATATTTATGATAAGTTAGAATAATTTTATTATATAAACTAATCCCTTTACAATAATGGTGCAACATTTTTATTTCTGTAAACCGTATTACAGTTAAGTGCTGTAATACCAAATCAAAAAAAAAAAATCTTGACTTTCGGATTTTCTACTAATCCACAATAATCTGCACGTTTTCTTACATCCTCTGCGCAGAATCCAAAAACCGTACAAATACATGCAAAAACGTCGGCTACCTACTAGTTTCCGGCAAATTTCATAATGCTTATGAACTTCAGCGAGTGCACATAGCGCAATATTTCGGTCTGTGCATGACGACAAACCAGTTAGTAGGCACGAGCACTCTCCATGCGCGGCATGCACGCAGAAAATCAGTTTTCGCGATATTGCGCACCGCAAAAATTCTTGAGATGCGTTGATGTGCACAAAGTATTTCACTTCGCCCCATATTGCCCTTTCTCAAATATTTTGAGCAGAACATGAAAATTATATACATTCGCTTGAAGTTGGCAGTCAAATTCAATATGCGTCATATTGAATTTGTGCCACCCGACTCAAGACGTGTCAACAAAATTCCGCTAAGTACAATCACAGAACATAGGCAGGAACACATGTTAAAAGTGTTTCAGAGTAATTAAACCAACGCTGTGCAACCTCAACTACATGAGTTTGTGTGTAGGTAATGCCAAGGAAAGGAATAAAAGCACAATAATGCTTGGATTATTACAGATCAATACGATTCTGTTTTATATAATAATTATAAATTCAATAATCAAATAGAATAAAAGATTATTTAGAAAGTAGATAAGTAAAGCCCATTATATCAAATAGTTCTATTGAGATTTACAGGTTGCTTATTTGAAGACATAAATTATTAAATACAAGTGAAATATACGTTCAGACAAATTCAACACCAGAGTCTATAGTANATAAATTATTAAATACAAGTGAAATATATATTCAGACAAATTCAACACCAGAGTCTATAGTAGTCTGAACATTGATAGTTGAATAAAAAAATACTGCGTTCGAACGTCACGACTCTCTTATATGTTTATCAGCAGACACGTCCACGACTTGCCTACAGCCAGTTCCGTTTTTGGTAAGCACTTCTGAATATTAGTATTTTGTGAAAATAGTGGAGAAATTATGAATTTAAAAACATAAAATAAATAAAATGTTGATAAAATAAAATAATGATAAAAGATTTATTAATTTTGTATGTTTATGTTAATGGGCGTTTACATTTAAATTAAATTAAGTATGCAGTAATTCGTTATGACCCCTTGTATTTAGTGTTTATTATTATTATTACAAGGATATATATCCGATGCCAGCTAATGTAGGGTGTACGATTAATTTTCATTTAAAAAATTATTGAAATTATAAATTTCATATTTGAATGAGTTAATATCGCAAAGAGAATTTGTGTAATAATTTAAAACTTGAAATTGGGTAAACAATTAACAATTTCTTTAATGAAATTATTATACATGAAAAATTGTTGCTATTAATTATTCTGTATATTTACAAGTATAGTTATGATTTTTAAGAAATTGGGTATTTTGGATTTTAGGAACTTAGTTCAGATTCAATGATGTATTCTTGCATACAAAAGGTGACAATATTATTTCTATTGCCTTATCCTAATACATCGCTTGTGTGTTTGTGGCTGGTTTGCTTCGCACTATAAAGGTGGATTGCTTTGTAACAAGCCCGTGGCTATACTATGCACATGCGTGCACATATAGTCATTTTAAACAGGATTTGGGTAATCATTCTCCTGTGTTTCACTCAATAAGTAAAATAATTACCTATTCTTTAGTACTATCTAACGTTTAAAGGGTGAATTGGAATATATCATTTGGTGATTATTTTGTTAATTTCGTAGACACTATTAAATATAATTTAATCAAACAACAACGAATGCTGAATTTGAAAAACCAAATTAAAAAAATGTTTTCCTATTTCGTCCAATATGTTATTCACCAAAACTATTAAAAAATAGTTACGGATATGAAAATTAAAGAAGAGGGTAATTGATAAATTATTTGAAATGTCCGTGTCCATTGCTTGAACCAAGGTCATCTACTGAATATGCACCAAGGGTCGTATTTTGATATGGTGAATTCTATACATACAAACACAGCAACACTAAGAAATTATTATAGGGATTAGATATTCATTTTTATTCTTTTATAAATTATGAGAGAAAAACGTATATTAAAACATTAACTTAATTCCTTTGTTTAAAAGAATATAATAATCGTGTAATGCAATTTCTGCTCTTGATGTAACTTTAGTCATAAAAAAATTTTTTTTTTGTATTATAAGAATTTAGTAAAGAAAAGTTTTTAATATTTAACTAATTTCAACTGAAAATAAATATAATATTTAAAAGTATACGTACAACGACGCTAAAATTTATATTTTACCACATCAAAAGTTTTTTTAATATCGCACAGTACAACTCGATGTTAATAATAAAAATATCAGGGAAACTGCATTGACAATATGTGTTTAAAAAAAAATTGTATTTCAAGCCAATTCCTCTCCCAAAAAATCGCATAAAAGGATTTAGACGCTCTCTCAATATGATAGACATGTATTTACTCTATTATGCTGTGGCCAACAACTTGCATATGCTGGGCAAATAATTTCAAGGGAATACAAGGAAAACAGTGCCAAATAAACTAGGCAAAGAGGATAACAAATAATAAAATTCAATTGGACATGTCGCTCTAGATAATACTCAAAAAAATTAAATATTACTTTTACACTTTAGTATATTATAAATAACCACTGAATAATCATTAAAATATATCTGAGTGATATTTTAATAATTTTATTTAACAGGAATTGTATTTTACATTTCCATAAAATAATCAAAATATAAGTTATGGAAATACTTTATTCCTAATCATATTATTAAGAAACATACTGATGGAATATTATACCATTAAGAAACATAATACTGACACCGACATGTTAATTGTAATACTTTCTAACAAGATAATAATAAAATAACATAATTTTTATATTTGAATAACAGATCTTTTATTAATATTTTTTATTAATTATTAATAATTATAATATATAATTATTTTTTGTTAATAATTAATTTATTAATTCAGTCGTAAGGAAGTAACATAATTAAGCAGTATAAATTCCATTAAAGAAAATAATTCGAGGTAAATTCAAAATAGTTTGAAAACAAGCAAATAAAACATATGTGGGAGGGATGATTAAACGTAAAACATCACAAACGCAAAATGAAAATTAACATTTATAACGCGATTTGCTTGCTACTACAAATATTCAACTTATTGTTTGTGTGACAAGAACAAATAATTTGTACACCGAGTAAAAACCAATATCCGTTACCTATGCTAATATATTAAAACAACTGTAAGCCGATTATGTGATAAAGAAGAAATGAATTAAGAAGAGAATTAATTGCTTTAAAAGAAGAGGAATACATGAGGGAAGAACGAAGAAAGCTCTATGTTATAAAGTGGAGAACAACAAGCAATAAATGTATTGTTGTTTATTTATTTATAATACATTAGAGCAGAGCGTACTAGAATGCGAAGTTCGACAAGCAATAATTCTAATATCATATACTTTGATCTAGCTTAATTTTTATTAACTTCATGTACTTAAATTATTATAAATAGCTATAAGTCATATTTATGTTGAAACTTACATTTTTGTGGAGGACGACATTCAACTAAATTTACTATATTTAAAATTAGAAGTAATAAGTAAGCTATGACATTATAAGTTATAATTAAGTAATTCTATTCCAATCGTAATTAAGTCAAACATAGACTATATGACTCCACGATAAAATTGACAATCAATATCAAATCAAACAACTGTTGCGGTAGTAATTAACGCAACAGTACTTGTGGCAACAGAACACACGAGAATCCAATTTACAGACTTGAAACTCCCAATAGGGTTGAGGATTTCAAACCGGTGAGTATAGACCCAAGCATTAACATAAATGTGAAAATTCTTTGGATATAATAAGATTTTTCCCAGATTTCAGTTGGGATCATGCAGAATATGTTTTCTGGCGACAAGCTGTATTCACCGCCCATAAAATTTATGAAGCTGGTGTTGGTAGTGTTCGTTATAACGTAGCTATAGAGATTATAAGGAATAAGATGAAATGTTCAATAAATCTTATGTTAAGTTCCTACAAGACTGTACTCTGTGCTGGTTAGAATCTATCTATCCAGATATCTTCAACACAGTCATTATGACTAAAAGAAATAGTCATGAACTATCCGAGTCACTAGTCAATAAATACAGAGAGGATACCCAAAGAGGGTTTGTTTAAGGGTTACGCAAGCTGTTTCCACAAGGAGTCAACCACATATCACAAAAAAATCAAAATATGAATTTATTACCGGAAAACGTTCAAACTCAAAATGCCGTGATTTCTTAGACAACCAATTAAATGAAACTTTTATTTACAAAAAAGTACCTTATAATGACGTGCAATTAGAAACTAACTCTGATGATGAGGTGAACTTTTTATGAGTTCGACCCTCCGCCCATATATGAGGAGAGCACTTGGCAATGATCGGCTGAAATTTATTGTGGATACGATTGCGGTTAAAACTTACATCAGACCAAATAATGATTTAATAGACATTAAAACGGTAAATGACGAATTTATTATACAACCAATTCATGGATAAAACATAATTAAATCATTTTGCACCATTAATATTTTCGGTATAAATACGAAATTTATATTATTCTAAAGTTACGTTAAATATGACGGAAAAATTGGATACAACTTCAATCGAGGGATTGGATCTAAAATTGATACGAAATATGGTGTTTTATACTATACGGGAGGCAAAGAAAGTCTAAATGAAATCTGGAACACAAATAATATAGACAATTGTAATAAAATTGATAGCATTATTCAAAACATTATCAAGAAACACGCTAAAATAATTTCAGATGCTAATAAAGTTTTATCATTCAGCACAAACGTAATTACCCCGTTTATTAGAAATACTCCAATAGCTGCAACTGATTTTGTGAACAACGAAATCGAAAATTTACTGAAAAATGGCATCATTAGATCTTCAAGATCACGGTATAACGATCCTGTACGGGTGGTAGATAAAAAATGCATTATAGAAACTGGGTAAAGAAAAATGAGAATGGTTTCTCAAGTTGAATGAAAAAAGAATTAGTGATAAATATCTTTGAGCACGACACTTCATCTTAAATCGGGATACCACCAAATTATGTTAGCTGAGAAAGACCGAAAACGCACCAAGTATTTTCCAGAGGGCAATTGGTATTACGGGAGGAAATAGGCAAATGCTGCCATGTTTATATGGATTATATTATAATTTTCTCTTTTACACTTAAACAACGCTACCAAGATATTGAGCTATACAATGCAAATATGAGGGTTTCATTAAAAAAACCAAGTTTTGCAAAACAGAAGTAGAGTTCCTTGGGTTTATTGCGTCAAGATATCAATACATGTTCCAATAAAGTAAAGTAAATTGTTGATTTTGAAATGCCAAAAACTCTTTGTGCTCTTCGTTCTTTTCTAGGGTTGTCAGGATACTATCGACGTTATGTAAAAGATTATATACACTAATGGAGGCCGCTGATAAAATACTTGAGAGCGTATAATGGCAATATAAGTTTTAAGAATTCGAAAAACATTGGGCTTGATGAAGAAGCAGCACAAGCATTTAACAATATTAAGAGAACACTTTCATCTTAAGATGTTTTACTTTTAAACCCGGACTTGGAAACCCATTTGATCTGACAATAAATGCATTGTGGCAAGCAATAGAACCAGTTCTTTCACACAATCGGAAACCGATAACAATGATAATAAACCATTATCACCAACCGAAGAAATCTATGGTATATATATATATATATCTATAATGAGATATTTTGGGTATCATTTGGGCTCTGCAAATTTTCCGAAATTATGGCGTCAGAATATTGAATATATTTACTGACCACCAACCGTTAACTTTAACTATTTGGGATATAAAACAGCAATTTTAAAATGTTAAGGTGGAGAGCATATTTGAGGAATTTTCTCCCAAGCATTTCTACAAACCTGGAAGACAGAATTTAATTGCTGATGCGATATCACGACAACATATCCACTTATTAGAAGAATCATCGAACACAGTTCATAGTGAAGAATCATCTTCGTCCGTTATAAAATCGCCCATTAATACGTACTCATCATTTGATGAAATTGAATTCTTAATGGTTTCACGTTGTGTGTACTGCAGGTGTTCAGTCCTGAAAACGATGTACAAAGGGAAAGCATCGAGAATGAGAGAACGATGCAATTGAGCAAGTTTCTCTCAATAAGGGCTTATACGGTGAGCTATGAAGCGTAATTTATCATTTGGAACAATGCTTTACAACTAAATAACTATAACAAATGCAATATACCCAACTAATTCCACCTATCAGTATAGACAGAGTAGCCTAAATATATGGGTACAATACAAAAAAGAATAAATACTAAATTTACTGAATGTGAAAGAATATTAATGTTCGTAATATGAAAGTATAAATAAATTAAACAACTGTCCCAAATGGAACAAGCGAATGGAATAAGACTAAAATTTGAATGTATAAAGTAACAAAATTATAAAATAAAAAAAGGAAAACAATAGCCAAACTGTCACAATTCATTTGATTATCTTTATATCCATTCGAATCATTAAAATAATTTTCAAAAGGATTACGAAGGGCCGATAGGAAACATTTGTTTGCGAATTTATTCCCTGTCAACAGTATTTAAGCATCAGACTTATGCATATCCATAATTCCAGTAATAATAATGAATTAATGAATTATGATATTGGCAATTTATTAACAATGTTTATTAGTTCTGTGAGCACGTACACAATACAATTTTGGCGCTTTTTTTTACAAACAAATAACTTCTCATATATCTACGTGAAGTCTTATTTCCCATTATTATGCACTTAAATGTAAGCGTAATTATCACAGAATAAAATATAGCAAGAGTAAAGTAAATTATTTCTTAAATTTTAATTTTAGTAAAAGCTCAAACAATCTAAACAAGCAATTAAAGGTTGCTCAAATGCTGAACACAAATGGCTAGATATTGCAATTATATAGATAATGGTGTCAGTTAACTCGGAGTCGGACGAAGGCTTAATTCAACGGCGTAAAATTAAGACGTCGCCACTTTAAAAAAATTTACACCAGAATCACCATTGATAAAGTTATGAACTGGAGGTCCCTCGAAAACTGAAAATTCAAATCAAATGAAATTCAGCCTGAACTTGTGGAACTATGGTTTCTATTATATGCATATGGCGAGAAATGCTGGGAAATTCTAGAAATCGATTTAAAAAATAATTTTTTGTTTTTGCTTTAGTTTTTAAAAGTGTGGATGAAGTCATTCCTAAAAAACGGAAGAATGGAACCATTCCAAATTTTGTCAAAAGATGGAGGAATATGTGTTCTGACATATGTATATAGTGGTTGTGTGTAAAGTTGTGTCAGAGAAGATATCGCCAGTTTTTCTCTGAAATGGAATTTTCTGATGAAATGGAATTTTCTCGAAAAACATTGATCGAATTTAAATAAACTTAGCCAAAAGATCTTGAAGAATATCCAAATATTTACAAGTTTTGGAAAGGTTGCCCAATATCTATATTTCAAAAAGCATTATTTGTAGAAAATGTTGGTAAAATACATACAAAATTGCTATCATTGAATATTTTCAACACTTTCCTTTTTATTTGTTTAACGTTTTTTAAATAATTTACAAATGTGTTTATGATTTTACTATGTTCCAGATCCACCGCTGCCAAGTTTTAAAGAAAAGGGTTGGAAAAAGTGTTGCTAGCTTCACGCCAGTTTGTCTGGTTGGTTTATTTGGCACTACAAAGTTGCCTTTTCACAAACCTAAAATGCCCAGCATGTGCAAAGTGTTAAATATGCCTGAACGCATGTATTATATGCAATTAATAATTATATTCTTAAATACACTATTCGTTACTCTAAAAGTGACAAATACATTGAGTTGGTAATCTTTACCAACTAATTTGATAATTTTATTCTAAAATATCTTAAACGAAGTAATATGTTTCTGATGTATTGATTACGTTAATAAATTTATACATAACATTGGAATAGAAATGTATAGATACTCATATAAATACATGTATGTGTAAACAGGAGTTAGAAAAAATATATATTTAAAAAAAAAAAAAATAGAATCAAAAATTATTTTCAATTTCAACCAATGGTTTTTTATTATTATTTATTTAACATCTATTGTTTTATTGGGTGAAAAAATATTTAAATACATGTATGTGTATTCAATATATGTAAACAACAGTTAAAAAAATATATATATTAAAAAAAAAAAAAAAATTGAATCAAAAATTATTTTCAATTTCAACCAATGGTTTTTTATTATTATTTATTTAACATTTATTGTATTATTGGGTGAAAAAAAAATAGTTTAAGTATAAAGGATCTGCTTTATAATAACATCAAACATTATTGCAATTTTTTTTTTAATTTTGTGCAACCTACATTCAAACACATGTAGTTAATGTTGCACAACATTGATTCAATTACTCCGCAATCCCTTCAACATGTGTTCGTGTGTATGTTGTGCGATCAAATAGTGAAATTCATATGCTAGTATAATTGATCAATCGTTCATTANGTGAAATTCATATGCTAGTATAATTGATCAATCGTTCATTATTAATTCACATTATTTTAATATTCTAAATATATTTATTATTCCGATTTGTTGATAATAATAAATTTACATGTAATATATTTATTTATGTATGTAACAATGTTAATATTCCTGGTATTTAAAATAAAAATTAAGAAACAAAACGAAATTCAATATTGCAGGAATGTTCTTGATAATAATATTAAGTAATGAACACATTCAACTATTTCATTATGTGATATATAGACAATATATTTGCCAGTTTATAGGTATACAGTTTATGACAAAGAATTCCAATGAAAGAAACTAAAAGCATTTAAATTTAAAATTGTTTCGTTATTAAATTCTAATTTCTGCACAGCTACTGCATATGTTGCCGACACCTGGTCAAAACTAATTAGTATCACTTACATAAATACATCAATAAATGTCTTCGAAACAGATGCGGCATAGAGCTTCCCATAAGATTATGGCTCTAAAAAAATCATGCTTACGAATGTTGGCTCAAAGAAAAACTTAATAAGGAATTTTTTTGGTCACCATTCGTTCTTTTCTCTCTACCTCTAAGTTATTGCCTGCTTTCACAAACAGACAATCTTGGTCAACAATTAACAATGATTTTTAATCTATCTCTACAATTTCTGCAATGTCCCAATAAGTGGAAGGATTTATAAATTTCCCGGTTCTTAAGAAAGGCCCTAAGGCAGATGTTTTCCATTCTTGTAATATTGTCAAATTTAGTGGTACACCTTTACTATTTGAGAAAATCTTAACGGATCAACTTAACCAAAGCCTGCGCGCGTTAATTTGCAACAGCCAGCATGTTTGCTTTAGAAATATATCAATCTGCACCAATTTATTTGAACTAACAACCATGGTTAATGCTGGATTTTCCGAAACGATCAGTGTAATTTAATTTTTACTGATTAAAGCAAAATCTTTGAATCTCTGAATAATGACCTGCTTCTTAGAAAGGCTTATCATCTGCACTAACTTCATGGCCAATCTTGTCAATCTCGACTGCATGGACTCAATGTGTTCTTTTTAACTTTCCGTTATCGGAACCTTACTTCCGTCTGGAGTTTCCCAGGGAAGTCATATCGGGTAACTTCTGTTTGAATTGTTCATTAACGATCTACCGAGTGTACTATAATTTTGATAAGTTTTGCCTTATGACTGCTCACAATCAGGTTCGCTTGTTCTACTGATTCTAAAATATGGTGCAAAAATATGGGATCCCCAATATAATGTTCCCGCTGCAAACATTGAGTCCGT
>JXOS01123667.1:3379-16500 GCA_001015075.1 Cirrula hians
AAAAAAAAAAAAAAAAAAAAAAAATTGGTGATATGTGTAGAGGAAAAAAGTAAAAATTAAGAGAATATCATTTGGATACGTTTACCTGTTGTAATTTTGTTATAAATCTTGCAATTTCGTAAATTAACGAAATTCTTGAATGACTTCGAAGCAAAAATTTGCTATAAAATATAGTAAAAACTTGATAACACCAATAAGATTGTAGGTTGCATAGTAAATTGTAAAGGTACATTATTCCCAAACAAATGAGGAATTTGTTTGAAAAACTCCAAATTTTTCTATTAATTAAAATTTAGAGTGTGGCCTCTCGAAATAACAGATGTATAACAAAACGTAACCTATCATCTGGACACATCTTTTGTGTTCACCCTGAATTCTTTGCTAAGCTGTGTTATGTATGAAAACGTGGTCCATAAATTCGTACTTCTTGTTTTGGTAAATTCTATACATGAAATCCCACAAGCAACGAAGATTTTGAAACAGAATCTCTGTTGGATATTTTAATTCATTTTTAAGATCGGTACTCGGACAGTTGTTCAAAATGAGTTTAAAAATCAATATCCGATAATTTTTTAAGCAGAACGAAAAAAACAATTAATAACAAATTAGAAGCATCATTCATTGCAAAGTTCGATGGTTGGGTTCATAATAATTTAATTTGTGCGCAAGCCTACGTTTTAATACCTATCAGCTTAAAGATTGATTTTAAGGCTATTCATTACTACTAATCTAGACTGTTGGGTTATACGAAACGTTTAACAACCTTCTGATGACTTAGAAAAAATTGAAAGCATTTATTATTTAAAGGCTCATGTTAACAATTTTGTGGTCAGTTCGCCACTTGGGATTCTAGATTTTTATTTATTTAAACTATCAACTCTGTTATGAAAACTGCTCGTTCAACATCGCTATCAAATTATGGAACGACATCCATGTTATTTTCTCCAATTACACAATCAGAATTATATTCCTTGCTTATTGCTTGTTTGTAACTACAAAAAAAAAAAAAAAATAAATAAATAAATAAATAAATAAAAAAAATAATAATAAAATAATAATAAATGATTAAAATTAACGTAAATTCTAATTATTTGACGGGTGTCAGTTGTCAGATGCTGAGCTATACTGTGAAATACACAACGTCTAAAATACTTTCTGTTGAGATTCATTGCAGTTTTCAAGAACACCTAAAAAGAAATATGATTTTAACAGATTTAAATTTCAATCTACTCTGCGAATTAAAATCAAAATTATCTGCCCATGTAGGAAAGTGGATGAACTTTATTCAATATTGCCAACTTCAATTAAAGTTTCATATGATGCACAAAAATTTTCTTTTTTGAACTAATCCAAGGTGGTTAAATCTGACTTTAAAATACCCATCAGTCAAATTCTTATTTTTTAATTTCATATACTTAAATTTATTGAAATGATTCCTTCTACATCAACATTCAAATTAAAGCTGCCCTTTTTTAATATAAAAATTTTGTCTAAACATTTTAAGAGAGCGAATTTCGAGAAAAAAAATAAATTAAACTTTTGTGTCACAGTTCCACTCTCTGTGGTGGCCTTATGCATTTCATTCTTTTTGGTTTCAAATTATTTCGCAAACCCGATTTCTATAACAAATTTTATATTCTAAGTATATTCGTATAAATGACCTGGTATTTTAAATTATATACACTCTGTTATTCTATAAAAATATTGAAAACAGTTAAAACGAACGTCGACAATAATATCCACGTCCCTTCCAAAATGTTTCGCACCTAGAAGTCAGAGTATGAAATGGTGCGGCTTAAAACCCAAAATATTTTTTTTTTAATTAATAAAAAGCATTCTTGTAATTAAAAGATGTTCCTGACGATCCTTAGATTTTCATCCAATCATGCACATTTTTGTTTCATATTAATAATAATTTTCTCCACAATGATTAATATTTCTAGGAATATTTGCTTAAATCACTCTTTTCGAGCCACATAGTGTACTTGAGGTACTTCCAATTCTCTACCAATTATGCCCATTTTTAGTACATACATTGATCATATTTATGGCAACTCAAATACACCACATAGATGTGTTGGAGGTACTTCTGATTTTCATCTAATCATTTCCACTTTTGGTACACTTTAATCATAATTATTAAAACTCAATAATAAAATTTCATTTAATTTGATTAATTTTCCTGTAGAATTTGTGTAAAACCTTATTCGCACATCGATCATATTTCTGCCATCTAAATAATGAAAGTTCGTGGAATTTAATTTATTACTGTGGCTAGTTTTGCTTGAAGTACTTAATTTAGACTTGATAAGTTTTTACTTATCCAATCATGCTAATTTTTGGATATCATTAAGATGCTCTACTACCCCACTTAATTACGAAATTTCATTGCGAAATATAAAATCCACTACACTATATATTCAAAGCCCGAATTTTGAGTAAATAAGTGTTCGGGTGCTACACGAAATATTGGATTTTAACGAAATTAAAACTTCATTTAACACATTCAATAGAATATGTGTGCCAAATTTCGTAAATCTAGGTCAAGTGTTTCTTCGCAGTTTTTCATTAAAAACGGATGGTCGGTAATGGCTGAATCAATTTTTGTGGTGATGCTGATCATAATGATATGTCATTTGATAAGTCTCCGAGCATTCGTTCTGGGTGGTATAAACGTACCGTTAAAACAAATTTACATTTGTCCAAATTCATTGGGACGTGTATATTAATAGAAAAATTTAACAATATAAATATAACATTATGGTACCCATTAAATGTCGAGTTTGTCAAAGTCTTAAGAGAATGTTTTTTTTTTTCGAATTTCGAGTCAGATACGTTATCAGTGAATCGTCCTTTAATAGATTTTAGGAAAATATTTTCTTGGACTATTTTTCCTGAAAGTTTAGACCCCAGCTAACATTTATCAATTTAAATATCAACTGATTGTGATTGCTTTTATTCAAATTCTCTGATTTGTTCATGGAGCGTTTCTTAAGAAACTCAAAGAACAACCGTAACTTATTAATTTCCTATACGAAAAACATAAACCGGAATTTGAAATAAAGCTTTTGTAGATTTTGAATCGACGAGAGGTACTCTCGTATTTTGGTATGGTCTAAGTTTAGTGTATGCACAAAATTTTAACTATAATTGCAAAAAGCGTGTATATAGTAGCTTTTGGAGGAAATTTCTTGTGGTTTGTTTTTGTGGGCATACCTGAGGTCACAGCCGACTTTACTCGTTCACGAACTTGACCTAAATTTTGGATAAATTCATCGAATTATTAAATTGAATCGATCAATCTCAAAAAGTAGTCAACTTATCGTAATCAAACACAGATGAACATCGCTCATTCGAATTTTGTATCGTTTCCATGAATATCTCTCGAAGAACATATAGTCGAAAACGATTATTTCTATGCATTACAGACTCTATTCAACACCATAGCACCCTCATTCAATTGCCTGTAAGTTAAAATGAATAATAAATGTGCAGAGTTGCATCGTCGCACTACAAAGTATTAGTTTTTTGCAAATTGTAATAGCAATGGCATTTTTGACCGTATAAATCATATTGCTTTTCAAAATACTGACTAGAAGTTGCATATGTATTCTTTATGTATTTGTTTCCTCATTATTATTGCGACTGTTTTCCAGATATAGATTTGCGCTATACGAATACTCTTGCCAAGCACTGTACTTCTGCTTTGTTTGAAAACAAACGATTGCAACGTCAACAAAATAACGATTAATTATATGAATAGGAACAAACATACGCAACACACTGCCAGCAGTTTTAACACTGGGATCGCAACACATATGTATGAAATAAACTGCACTGCACACAAGCAGCAACAAAAATAATACTAACAAACCTAACGTAAATAGATGTCTATAGGAAGGTTTAATAAATACTGTTAACACGACACAATGAGCAAAATCTAATACAATTACAAGCGATGTACCGAAACAAACATTCATTAATTCAGCCGCGCTAGCTTACGCTATCATGGTGTTGTTGTTCCGCAGCAAAATTCTATTCCGATAATTTGTTGCTGTATTTATTTTTATTTGACTTATTTATTTATTTATTTAATTGTCGCTTTGTATTCATTTCTTTATTATTGGTTTGTTACTGATTTGGGTTTTGAAATCCAAATGCGCCTCCGACCATTTCAGTTGGCAGTTGTGTGTCGACTTTGCAATAACGCAGAGTTAAAGCTATTCGCTTTCGCAGCAAGTGTTTCGTACGCGTGTTTCCAAACAATACAAATAACAACATATAATAATAATAAAAGCAACACAATAATTTGACACTTAGACGTTGGAGAAAATTTCCGAAAATTACAATTTTCTTTGCACATCTCCAACTAGGTAAGTTCGCTGGATCTGACAATTTTTACATAACTAATAATATGAAATAATACATATCGCGCACGCATTGGCTTTGTTGTAAGTTTACGGACAAAGGGAGAAAAACATAAAACGAATCCAAATTTGATACCAAATTACGACCAAGTGCAGTGAAAATGAAAAATTTTCTTTCAAGGTTGACCCTAATGTTTGTTTTAATTTTTTCTTTCTTCTTTGCTGCAACATATTTTTATTTTGAATTTTAAATTTTATACTTGTTGCATAATTCGTTTTGCCATTTGCAGTTTTGTTTAAAATTTTTGTTTAATGTGCTGTAATAAATATAAAAATATTTGCTAGTGACTGCTTTGTCTTCTGTTTGTGTGATGCAGTGTGATGTAGCAGTAAATAAAATGTCAGCTGTTCGATGGACCCAAGCTCATTTGTGTTTGTTTTGGTTGTTTTGTTGGGTTAGTTGTTGTGTGTGCCTCTCGCACAGAGGTGCACACTCTGACCAACTAGCGAACAAAATGTGGCAGAGCAGAGTGACAAGAAAGCCCTGTGCATCTCAGGTTAAGAGACCAATTGAAAATGATTAAAGCAAAAAAAATGAACGAAAATTAACGAAAAAAGTGGAAGAAAAACTTTATAATTAATGTGTACATGTCAACAAATTTTAATACTGCATTTAAGTCTCTCTCAACATCAATACACTTGTTCCAACGAGATTCCAATTTATGACTTCCATCCCTAGAATGAGAATCTAGAAGGGCTTCCCAAGCGTTATGAGCATATCGTCTGATGAAATAAGAGATGGAAGTCGCTAGGGGCCAAATCGACTGAATTCAGTATATGCTCCAACAAATCGAGCTTTAATTCAAGGATTTTGGCGATTGTACGAGGTGCATATTTTTTTAATAAAAAAAAAGTTATTTTTTTCTGCTGGAAAGTGGGTATTTTTCACGAATTTTATCGTTTACCTGACTTGAAAGGATCAAATTATATTCAATATTTATTTTTTTTACAATTTTGCAAAAAAGTGAATATATATATATATATATATATAATCCGCAAACATAATTGCGCATGTTGAATTTGAGGACATGCACTCGTTTCCGACCCGAAGAGCCAGGTTTAGGGCTCTTATTTTGATTAAAAATCATGGTGATAATATTTCAATTGTGCAGATGAATCCACGCACAAAATCTACTATATCTCTTCGCTCCAACGCTCAAAATGTTGCCCATTGTGCATACAGCTTTCTGAAACCCCCACCTTCAGTGAAAGTATTGCTTACATTACCCAAAGAGGTGCATAGGATTTCCAAAATCCAAATTAATTCAAAATCCTTCATCTACATCTCCATGGCATCTTATTCAAGAACATTCCATGTACTAGGCCTCGTATTTTTATAACTGATTTCTTTAACCTTATACCGTCTATTGAACATTAACAATTTCATGAATTTTATTTACCAATTGGAATAATATAAATCATTTCTAATCGTTTAAGTTGAAATTCCACAATTTTTTCATATTGGTGCTAGAGGTACTCGAAATATTAAAATGAAGATTTTGTAAATTTTTAACGAAGGGAGTTCCTGGAAAGGATGGGCCGCTTACACTAATTTTCTACAGATTCACTGAAAGGTTCTTTTAAAGTGTATACCCAAAATTTAAACTATTAATTAGGACTATTAATTAAAAAAAAAAAAAGTTAATGGACAATCATGACCGATTGGGTCAATTTTGAATGAATGCAATGGGCCTAGTTTACCTTAAATACTAAATAAGCATTGTTAACTAAAAAAGATAGACATAATAGTTGGTCAAAACCGATGGACATTAGCCATCGGTCAGTCATATCTTAAAATCGTTTTAATTCCACATTTCAGTAGTATAGAATGAAACACTTATCGAAAGTAAATGTTTGCTCAAATTGTGTGTTATTGCAATGATAAAATTATTTCTCCATACCAAATTTCAATACAATGCAATGAACCGCTTGGCCTTTTTACTATGGGACGTACCCGAAGTTATGGGCCGATCTTGCTCAAATTGGCTATGATTATATTGTTCCATACCAAATTTCAGTACAATGCGATGTAAAACTTGGCTTATATGCCTATTTCCATAATATCGGGAGATCATATTCTATAAGAAGTATCCGAAATTATAGACCGATTTGGCCCATTCACTAACTCGATCTGGTTGTTTACAAAATATGTTCACAAATCCAATTTCTTTATTGTAGCTCAAAAGTTGTCACTCTCAGAGACAGACGGACATCAGTATTTAGCTTTATTTTTTGACTGCGATAATGTCTCCAAAAAACATATAGTAGGAAATGATGGTTTCTATGCAGTTCGTGCTTGCATAAACACATAATAAACTCAGTCTATGACTAATGGGTATAACAACACAAATCTACGGAAAATTGTAATTCTGAGACGTTGAGTTGATTGGGGATATCGAGAATTGTGAACCACATACATTTATAGATGGAAAGAAATGTTGGATTCAATCATATACACAATTGTGAAATTTAAGGTTCAATTAAGAAACGATTAATCAATCTACTCAATTTTAAAACAGGTCCTCAATTTATGGATCAATATTTCCCATTCACATACTTGACCTACCTTTAAAACAAAATATGTTGAGGCTCCAAATTTCATAACTAAACCATTCGGACGCATAACTTAGGCTGACGGACATCACCCAATCGTATTGGTTTTTTGAATTCTATCATTATGTGCCTCAGGAGGATAACGTCAGTTGTGACCGAATATTACGTCTATCTTGTTTTTTAAATTTTGTTACTTTTATAAATTAGGTGTTGCATGTTTTTATATTGATTAAAGCAATCTCTTCATATCTTCAGTATAGCAAATTTTGTTTATGCTAAGAATCGAATTCCGTTTAAGTTAACGTTCATCGTGAGTATAGAATAGCACTAATGGGCCTTTCAGTAATCTGCAAACAATAATTGTTGTGAAAACGGAATCCAAAGGTACAAGCGCTTGATTTCATATCAATGGTTTTATTTTATTATTGTGTCTAGCTGTAATCTCTGAATAATAATTACATCAACCCTATCTACGTAGTCGTAAAAATGTTAACAAAACTACAACACAATACATAATCGGTAAGTACTATGCCAATTGTTGTTACTGAGTTGCTCGCATATTTAATTTAATTTGATGAAGGTGGCTCTCGAATAATGTGACATTGCTATACGTTGAAATTGATAGCATCTATGGCTATCTAATTTACTATGACAACATACGATCGCCAAACTTTCTGCAGAAAAAATTAAAACTTACTTTTGTTCTTAAAATGTTGTGCCATTTTCTTTCACGTTCACTTGAACAATTCAGGGGACCTTACCTAGAGAGGCATTAATTTCAATGACGTCTGATCTGCGTTTCGAAGAATGATGGTACAGAATTTTTTTAGTAAGTTCAATATTCATCTGGACAGTTAATACTTGTGATATAGATTCCACTGCGTTTACATTTGAGCACAAACAAGAAAATTGATCATTAGATCAAAAAATAATTTTTGTGGTTCGTCAGATCATTGGAATGGAAATGGAATGAAATAAAGTTTCAGGTATACTGCGTGGTTTGTACTTTATCATGAATCGTTCTCCACAAAGTCATAATGCACGTTAATCGAAAAAATTAATTGTTGTTTCGGATTGTTATTAATTCAGACAACATTACGATCATCACCCATAGACTGAGGTCATTATGTTAAAAGTATGTAATACCTAGAAATAATCATTTCCGACTATATAGTTATTGGCGACATATTCAAAGAATCAGAAATAAGGCTCAATACCGATAGCCGTCGGTTCATCTGTCCGTAAGGTTTAGAAGTAGTTTTAGGTTTTGGTCACGAAATTGAAAATTTGAGAGAGACTGGTCCATAATTTTGGGTAGCTCCCATAGATTGGTTACTTCCCATTTCACGGAAACCAGTAAAAAGTCGTTTCATTGCAAGCAAGTGAAATTGGGTATAGAACCAGATTTGAGCCATTGTCATGACATTATTTCTTTTATTACGTTGAGAATCTCCCATTGTACGAATTTTTATGATTTCAGGGAACTTTGTATAAAAGCCAGGCATATCATTGCATGCCACTGAAATTGGGTACAGAAGGTTTTGTGGGTGATTGCCTTAATCATGTTCTATTTGAAAAAAATCATAAAAAAGGTACCTCCCATTCAAGGATTACTTCCAATATCAAAGAAATTGGCACGTCAGGTATTTGCATATAGAAGCATTTTATGTCCACATTTTATGCTATTTCACAGAAATCGGGATAAAAGCCAAGTGTTCGAAGGCAAGCAAAGTGTATCATGGCATGAATTTGGAATTTATGTGATTTTACGTTTTTTCCATAGCGTTTTTCAATTTTAGTATAATCGGATTCATCTCATAGGCGTTTTACTTTAATGAGTCATCAATTAGGGAAATCCTGAAATTGGTTATATCTTCAAATTATGATTATTCTATAAAATGAACGACTGTTGGGTATTATATAGTCGGTTTTGATACACTATTACGCGTATCTTCTTATACACGTCGCTAGTGAAATTGGCAAAGCGTATATTAGTTTTGACGGTACGTTTGTAACACTCAGAACGAGTGTTCGGACACCTATCAAAATATATACCGATATGATCAGAATCAGGAATTTATCAAGCAATATTCATCCATCCGTAGGCAACACGTAGGACTCGATGAACGAAATTTGGTACGCATATTCTATGAAAAAATGTTAGATCGAAGTTTGCATTTTTATGAGATCCGATCAATGTTTGGAGTACCATCAATGCAACTATTTATACATAACTGGGACATTAAGTCTACTGCAGCCATTCGAGTTGATATTTTTCAATGAAATTTGGTAATTAGGTGAGATGTCGTATCATCTAAACAAGTTCCGGAAATGAGTGTGATTGCATAACAATCCGAGGTACCTCCAGTACACTAATATGGACCCAATAGAGAATCATCAATCAAATTCAACGTAATTTCGTTATTGAGTGGACTTAAATTTGTTTAAAATGGTCATGGTTAGATTAAAATTAGAGGGTCTTCCTGCATACCTATACGGTCCGAAAAGAGGGCCTTACCAAATTTAGTTAAAAACATTGCTCGAACTTAACAAAATTTAATTATTGAGTGATTATTTTAGATAATAGGTTTTCAAGCAAAATAATCAGGAAACATTAATGTAATTAAATGTATTTGAATTAACGTAATTCGATTATTGAGTGATAATAAATATGATCAGTGTGTGAACCCAAAATTTCCATGTGGTCACAAAATATTCTGAATTTCAAGCTGTACCTGTTTATTTTGTCACTTCTCTGTATTTAACAATTTGGAAGGTAAGGGTATCTCACTGGCGGCCTAAGGCGACTGTAACATTCTTACTCATTTTAATTTGAAATAAGTACTTTATCATTTATAAATTATACATTATGCTTGTTTTTGTACATACAGTGACATCATTATATTAACATTTATGTTAACTTTATACCTCTCATACGCTTAATTAATGAATGGCACTATATCCCCAGGAACTGGGACGTCCATGTAGTAAATATGACTTTTATTCAGGGTTCGTCGCGAAGACAACGTTTTTTTATTTTGTATAGTACATTACGGTCTTCGTTGCATGAATTATCGTCGACCCATGCTAAAATAAGTTCGATGCTTTGGATTGGTTTCCGATCTGTATAAGCTAACAGAAGCCAAAGTGGCTTGACAAGAACACATTGTTGGAAATGTTTTGTTCCGATTTGTGTGGGCATTTAAACAGAGTGTCTTCATGTTGGAATAATTAAATTTTTAATGTTTTTTTAACTTAATTTAATATATAATTTATGTATTTTGAATACATTGCTTTGTTATTAAAAATTAATCATTAATTAACATTTTGAATTAATTGTTCTTGCATATCTTTGCAGGTAAGCACTTAATAATCCTTCATAAGTGAGTATACAAAAATTACGATTATTTGGCACATCCAATGATTAGATATTGCCTAACACAGTAAATAAATTTCAATCGAATATCGTCTACACACATAACAATTTTTCGTAAAAACAGTGTGTTTATTGTTGATATCTGGCCGTATCTTAAACCTTTCCAATTTTGATTGTTTTAAGCATAAGTTGATCTTTAATAATAAAGAGCAGAACATTACAATCTTCAAGAACCTCGGCAAAGGACATACATTTTGTATCATGGCTGATCTTAAACTTGTCAAATTAAGTTGCTTAACAAAAAGTCTTCCTGTGCTCTAGATGCTGAGAAGTTGGGGTTCAAAAGTCTTCTTCTTATTAATTATGTCGAAGTTGCCTTTAATCGTTGGAAGATTCCATCAACACATTGATTCTCATTTACTGTGAGAAATTTTTTTACTCATTAATTCTGTGATTGTCGCTGGCTATTTTCGTGTGTCCTGCTGCTGATCATTTCATTCTTGTTTTTTGGTATTTGATGGGGCTTCTTATGACAAATATCCTCATCAGAACTTGCGCCTGAAGCAAAATATTGAGAGATATTGATCCAGGTGCGAAACACAAACACAGTGTGGACTCAATTAACAATTGGAATCAAAGAGGAATTGTATTGAATAACTTAAAAACTCTATGTTTATGTCATCTTAGGGTATTTGACAATGGTAGCATGAACATACGTTTCAATGGGCACCACTGCATCTCATCGCTATGTTGTGATCAAGGTTCGCATGACCCAACGACTGCAGAAAAAACATTATAATCCCTAACCCAGCCAACTAGTTCGTGTTCAATGGACTAGCAGCTCACTACACTGATTAAAACTACATTCCTTCCACTGCTATTCTTAAACTTTCTATTAACAGTTGCATTTGCAGGCACTTCTTATTGTTTTTGAAACATGTAACCTTAATTTCATTCATTCATATTTAAAATATTTTATACATTAGACTTTATTTGACTGTCTGCCCTTTTGTCATCATAAATTACATAAATACTACTTGTCCAAAATGTTAGATCTAAGTCTCAATTTGATTCAGATTCGGCCCATATTTCGGGTACCTTTTGTACACCTATATGTTCAGATTTGACCTATTCTTTCTTATAAACTTCAGCAAAAAAATCAATTTAATTAAAAAAAAAAAACATCTATAAATTTAACAAAATTAATATTTTAAATGGTCTAGTTTGTATAGGTATGTAAGGGTGAGAATGAGCTGTATCTCCAGTACATCTAGATCAGTTTATGTTAAATAGCCCACGAACAATAGGTAATTATCCACTTGTCTAGTGAAAATAGGAATAATTTGATGGCCCATCCAGTACACCTATATGAAATATGGTATGATGTCCAATTAGCTACAAAAATTAAAATTTCAGAACTGAGATGCTTTAAATATTATCGGAGGGTCTCTTAAAACAAGATATGTTGTTTCCACTAAAACGTAAAATTCTTTGAAT
The DNA here is from genome assembly GCA_001015075.1 of Cirrula hians. Lineage (NCBI taxonomy): Eukaryota > Metazoa > Arthropoda > Insecta > Diptera > Ephydridae > Cirrula > Cirrula hians. The sequence goes on from JXOS01123667.1 coordinate 15,233, forward strand.
TCAGCAAAAAAATTTGACAGAAGCTTTGCACAACTCAGATTAACCAGCTGATATGCCGCATGAAATTTGAAAGGCCAACACCGTTGGTTCATTTCAAAATTACAGTGTTTTTAAATGAGAGTTGTGAATTGTTTTTGAGCATAAGTGTAAGACCCGTGCGTACACACATTTTTTTCATGTTGTTTTTATTTAAAAATTCTTATTCTTTTGAATGCATCTGAATATTATTGCGTTTACGGAAACACACTTGAACAAGTTCTTCAGTCTGCTAAGTTTTATCTCTTTATTAAAAATAAACAACTAGGGTAGTCCTCGGTAGTCCAATTTAAGTTTAAATTTCGGATTCGGTCATCCTTTGACGCGAAATATTTCTCTTACACTTGTCTCTGTGCAAATGGACTGCAGTACGTAATCCTCTGTGCATAGTTCACAGTTTTGTTAGTTAAAGAGTTTTGAAATTTAAAATAAATAAAGTCTGGAATAACCTTAACATTAACCACGCCTACAATTCGCCCATACCTGAGAGAAGTACCTTTCTATATATACTTGGGTTGTAAATATTAAGATGATTGTCCTTCTCCTTATATTAACAAATATTCTATAAATCCAGATTATTTCAAAAAATAGCATAAGATATGTCTAGCTGGTAGGTCAGTTCGCTGATGCGCATGGTCTGATTGATGAGTGCCCAGGTCTCAGGTTCGAGCCCAGCTGCAGAAGCTACCAACAAGTGTCAACCATTATAACCAAAGATATGAGAATGATACCCAGATAAAGAAAATGTGTATTTCTTTACGTTGTTTTGACATTATCTTATATCTTCGCGGTTGAGTGAAATAGGTCAATAAGTTTGTGATCCTACCCCTACATTTTTGAAGCCCGATTTCACTATGTGCGTCATCGGAAGAAGAATTTTGCGAAAGCATAGGCTAATGATAGTTTCAACAAAATTGGTCTATAATTTCATAGATAGAAATAGGGTTCCAGTAAAACCCTACGCCGAAACTAACAAGTTTTCGAAATTACGTTTAAAATCGTGATTGCTTTAAATTCAGCCATGGAGAAAGAATTTTTGTTGAATATTCCAGAAAAAGTCTGGAATTTGCGTTCAAAAATATATATATCAAAAATTTCGAATTTTTAATTATTTCGGGTATTCTTATTCTATTTTTAGGTATAAGTGCTAAATGAGCTATGTAATTAACAAAAAAGAAAAGAATATAATTTACTTANGTGCTAAATGAGCTATGTAATTAACAAAAAAGAAA
>JXOS01123729.1:0-11733 GCA_001015075.1 Cirrula hians
ATGTTTCTTGGAGACATATGCATAGAATTAAGCAATTAACCGATGGACATCTGTCTGTCACCTCAATAACTTTTGTAGTTATTGAGATAGATTAATGAAATTGGTGTCTGAATATGTTTTGTAAGAAGTAGGGTAAAGTTCGGGAACGAGCAAAATCGATTTCTAAAATATCAGTAAATATGCTTCGCAGTCCATTGCATTGTCGGGAAATTTTGTATGGAACCATCTTTGACTCATTACTATAAAAGTTTAAAATTTTTTCAAAATTCATCAACAATTTCAAGGAAATCAGTAAAATAGCCAAGAGTTTCATTAAATTCTCGGGAAATTTGGTATGGAACCATTAGTAACTTAAAATTAGCATAACATTGGAAAATTTGATCAAAATCGGTCAACAATGTTGTGTTACGTCCCATACAAAGTATACTCACGATTTCACGGAAATCAGTAAAATAGCTCGGCGATTGTTTTAATTTTAAAAATATATTTCAATTAGAGCAAAATCGGTACAGAATTGTAATTATTTTAAGAATTTTCAATTAGCGCAAATTAGGTGCAGAATGTTGGGAACCTCCTATAGAACGTTTACTAACGATTTCACGGAAATAAAGCAAAACATTTTAGCGTATTGTATAGAAGTTTGAAATGAAACCATATTTTCATTCCTTTCATAGAATCTCTATTCCCGATTGAATAATTGATGTAGTCACTTGACCGACTCTTTGTGGACCACATAGGTATGTTGGAGGTATATCTAAGTATTATGAAATCATGTCAATTTTTGGTAGATACATTGATCATAATTATGATAACTCAATAAAAAAAATGAATTTTAATCAATTAATATTTCTGGACAAATTTTCCATTAATCCTCTCTTCGGACCATATAAGCGCATTGGAACTACCTCTGATTCTGATTCTGATTTCAATTTGGTCATTACTGTACACACATTGAAAATAGTTATGGCCAAAGCAATAATAAAATTTAGTTGAATTTGATTAATTTTTCTGGCGAATTTTGCTTAAAACCCACTTTTCGGAATATATAGGTTTTTACTATAGGTACCCACGAATTTCAATAAATCTTTCTCATTTTCGGTACGCTTACTGACTATATTTATGTGCACTCCGTTCTGAAATTTAATGAAATTTTAATATCTGTGGAGAATTCTGCATTAATGCCTCTATTCGGACCATATAGATGTACAGGAGGCACCTCTGAATTTCATCCTTATTGTATTTATTTATGTTTACTGAATTCAGAAATTTAAATATCTGTGGGTAATTCTGCACCAAAACCACTATTGGTACCATATAAGAATACTGGTGGTACCTCTGATTTATATACAATCACGACCATTTTTGAAACAAACATATATGTTATGAATATCCACCTAATATCAAAATTGCATTACAAAATACCAACTCTCAGTTAGCGTTAAGGCCCCAATTTAGAGTAAAGAGGTACCCGAAATTGTTTCGGATCTTAACCATAATCAAATTTCGATCTAACATTTTTCCTTGGAATGTTTGTACCAACTTTGGAAGTCTAGTTTAATGCGTTCTTTCTAGTTTCTGCTTACGGACGAATGGGGTTGGTTAGATCAATTCCTGTGGTGATGCTGATCATACCGGTATATATATTGATAGGTCTACGATCACTCGTTTTGGGTGTTAGAAACGTACCCTTAAAAATAATATACTTCGGTAATTTCATTTGCGACATGTATAAGAAAAATGTAAAAAATAATATAAAAACAAAATGAATTTTATATCAAAGGAACAGTTCGAAGTCATTGTGGACTTTATACATAAGAACTCGTTATTGCGAAACGATTTTACGAGGTTGGAAATATAATTTTCTCTTTCATTTATGCGAAAGAGAAAATAATTTTGGTCACCCTCTGATATAGTTATGTGAAATACTTAAACGACTTTCCAACACAGTAAGAACTTTAAAATTTAAATGGGCTTTTAATTGCTTTTAGATATAAAGTACCTTTAAGAAGAAGCATTTTAATATAAGCATGTATGTTAAAATACACTTGTAATGGAAACACGCAGCATCGATAAGAAATCCGTTTTATGTAAGTTGGTTTTATCTATAATTTTGAAATAATACGAAGTATAATCGGATTTCTAATTTAGTTTGGTCCTTCCCACAATATCATACATAATAGACTGAGCTTATAAATCCACAGAGCGTCCAAAAATGATACAATTTTTATCACATTTCATGGGAGACCAAAATCAAACTTCGATTAGGCATATTATAAAAAGTTACTTCCCCACACATCGCAACTGTAGGTTCCCGCATATTTTTAAGATTTGCATGTAGTTAACTTGGCAGAAATGATTGATTCTATTTGAGTTGATGAAATTTCTTAATTGTAAAGCAAACAATTTCTACTCAGTTCGATAAATTGGCAATAGTCAGTATCCATTTTAACTATTTTAAGAAAACAAAATATGAAAAACTTTAATATTGATATCCATTTGAAACAACAAATGGAAAAATAACAAAATCACTTAATCAATTGTTAAAGACTTTAATCACTCAGAATGTAGTTACATTTTGTGCCCGTGCGTTTTTTCTAATAAAAATTTGAGCTGCACTAGAGCCATATGGAAAAAGCACGGCTATGGTTCTATAATTTAGTCCTTTTTAATTTGTATTATTTGGAATTTCTTAATATATTAATTAATTAAAATTATTGATATTTATAAAAGTATATAATTATAAAAATTATATAACATATTTGGTGGTCTATTTAAACATGTTAATATTGTTATAAAATAAATTTAGATTACACAAACCAAAATTCAATTTGGCACGCAACACTATATATAATCATAATATAATATTAAATACTGTACATATTAAATTAATTTTAATTAAATCATTATCATTCTATTTTTAATTTTTTGGTATAGAAACAGTACCCTCTTCCAGTTTTTATGGAAAAAAGAATTAATGTAGGAACAGTCGTTTCTTTGGTTGATGATCTTTTCCTAGCATAAAAGCTTTTGTTCTTTTTAACATATGATCATTTATTGTACTAGATTTACAAACATCATTTATATTAAAATTAAACTCGATACAATTCGAATACAATTTATGTAATCTTCATTTTCGTTAAATAATAATTACTACTTTCTCTCTTTGAACTAAATAAATCAATGAAAATGTATTTCACAAATATACACCCCTAACAGTCTCCCCTTCTGGAGAATCTAATAGTCCCGATAACGCGACATATCTTTATTAGAAGCTGGTTTGGGTTTTGGAGGGCGTCCTCTACGTCTTCGTTCGTACACTAGTTCTTCAAGCGCTCCTTCAGATAGATTTTGATCTGAAACGTGATGTTTTGCCAATGGAACCTCTGGTGATTTTTCATCGGCAATTACGAAACGTGATGTTCCGTGTTAAGCAATAACATCACGTTGTTGAATGAATTTAGATAAGACACATGCGGACGCCTTACTAAGTATCCGTGTGGTGACCAACTCCCTATCGTTGACTTTAATTTTTTTGGTGTGCTTCTGTGTTGGTCGATATATTTTTATTTTAATCAGCTAAATTTTCTGCGATTTCTTTTGCCAGTTTTAGTATATCTGCAAGTTTCAGTAAATATGGAGTACTTTTTGGAATAAAATTTTCTGACGAAATAATATATTCCAGGTCCAAATTTAGTTCTGTAAGAGTCCGTAGTTCTCTTCCAAAAGTTAACGAAAAGTTGTGAATCCTGTGCTTTCGTTTTTGAATGTGTTCATTGCAAATCGAATCATTGATATTTTTTATCCCAATCTGTATGCTTTTTGCCTACGCAGATAGATAACTGTGTTCTTAGATCCCTGTTCTTACTTTCGACGATATTCGCTTCGGAATAAAACACTGGTGTAAAGTTTTGTTTAATGTTTAATGCTCCAGTGATGATTTCGAAACGTTAGTTACTGCACAGTCATTAATCCCGCTTATTTAAGATTGGTTGGTTTATATCTCTTGCAATCAAAGCAAGACTTCACAGAGTTAAAAATCTCTGACCGCATTTTTGGGCAGTAGTATAATCGCGAAATTCTTAATCTTCTTAATTCTTCTTATCACGGTCACGATCTTGGCACTACTAGTTGTCCATTTTCTGAATCAGTATCAGCACAGCAACGATTTAATTCTATATCGACCATTATATACCGAAGGTCTTCTCCGCTTTGCTATTCAAACTCTATTATTAATTTAAAATCAGTATTTTCGCCCTGCAGCCCTCTAATTTCGCCAGTTTTTCTTTTATGGGAAAGTCTTTTTCTATTGCGAAATACTCACAACTTAGGTGGTTTGTTATATTGTCGCACGGCGGCCTTAAAAGTATATCCGTCACAACTTCAAATGGTATGTTTGCAATTTCAAAGCTAAACGTGTCCGTCATCCAGTTAGTAATTTTAAGTTGAATAACCATTTTGGGGGTTGGTGATCTATCAATTCCCGCAGTTTCTGCGCCATTAGATTCAACAACAGCTGTGCTATGTCAGTAGCGTTACCAAGAACATGTTTGTAGTAATGAAATAAATTGTTTCAGGTTTGTTTGGGTTTTATTTGAGTCCCTTTTAAGATTATTTTGAATAATGATATCGACTAAATATTTGTCTTCCATTTGATAACAATTACATCTTTCGCGATTTAAGTAAAAAGTCTATGGTTTAAGTTTCGCCAATATATGTTTTAAATCTTTTATGTGCTCTTCAAAGTCTGATGAACATATTATGATGACATCTAAATAAACCAATATAAATATGTTTGGCATGCTGTTCCGGAATTTGTTAATTATACGTTGAAACGTTGATGGTGCATTTTTAAGGCCGAATGGCATTCGAAATTTGATTATTGAATCATTATTATTATTATATTATTGAATGAAATGATTATTTCTATGTATTACATACTTTGCCCAAACACATAAGACCCCCAGTCATATATGAATGATGGGTATAAAAATCTACAAAACAAACATACACCCGTTACAATGCAAAATTGGTTTATATACATTTAAGAAGTATTTTCGCGCAAATAAAAAATGATTATAGAGCATTTTAAATGAAATTATTAATACAATCGTTATCAAAATTACCATTCCGAATCTAAAAAAATCTTTTCCCAACTAAGAATTCATACTGCCCACTTTAAGTATATTTCATTTTCTTTTCATTTCTTTGTATATTTTTATTTTGTTTTATTTTGGCGTAAGTGCTTACAAAATTTCCCATCCGCTACAAAATTATAGTTATAGAAAAGCAAACATAGAGAAAATGGGTAATTGGTCGTCCGAACTATTTGAGGCGACAAATGGTTACGGAATACGCGATTTTTTATATATGGTTGCCTTAACAACAACAAGGACAGGATTCCTTGTGGTTTTGCATTGCTATGGAAAATAATTTTAAATTTTCAATTCAATTTATTTCTTTATAATGTTCAGAGTATTGAAAAATTGTTGTGTTTTAATATCTACCAAATAAGGTACACACTAAAAAAATTATATGTATGCTGGTATCACAGAATGGGTGAGTCTAGAACAAAAACTTAATTTCTTTTAAGTAGCAACTTGGTTGGCAAATAATGAAATTCTCTCAGATGCTTTATGTTTATTTTTTTATGTATGTTCACATAAAGAAAAGTAAAATGAGGTTAGCACTATGTCCGTGACTTCGCCTTAAATAGTGGTGTTTTTACTTAAATAACATTATCATTATAACATCATTAATGTTGACGGTTTACGTTTTACGGTTTTTGTCTGGATGCTGCAGAATTCATAAATAATTTAATTTTTTAAATTTTAGATTAAGAGCTTTGAAAAAACGGAATGTTACGAGGAACGAAAAAAACTTGCACGTGAAATATATGACAATTTTATAATGGAAGAAATGCTGTCCCATACATATGTAAATAATTGATAATTGTTAATTTAAAGGATTTTATTAATACTTGATAATTTAAGGATTATTCAAAGGAAGCAGTTGCTAGTGTACAAAAGTTTCTACTGAAAAACGAGGTGCCAACAAATCTATTCGAAGTAAGTATGATCTTTGAAGTTTATTTTTTAAATATTATTCGTATTAAAAAAAATCTCGCAATTATATAGTTTACCATAATATTAAATAAACAAAATTCATTCGAAAGCTACTTAACACAAAGTAACAAATATTCATTTTTTAATTAAGTTCAGCTATTTTTCGAAAAATACAAATTTCTTCGAATTTTTTTTTATATATTAGAAATAAATAATTCGATTTTAATGTTCCAACATTTATTTAAACTTCAAATACAAAATTGATGTAACAGTAGATCGAATCCGACAACATAATACCCATCAGTCATATCTTTCGTGGATGGTTTTTTTTTTTTTTTAAATTACGTTTCTTTTATTATTAAAAAAATCAGTAACGGGTAATAAGTTCATTGGTTTCTGTCCCGCTTTTAGTGAAATCGTCAGAAATGCTTTTCACATTTCTAATCCAATGATGCAATACCAAATTCCAGGAACATCCGTTGACACAAAAGAACATTGTATTCATTAAAGTAAAATCGGGTGATATGGGATTTACCTGAATTCCCACTGCGATACATCCTCAAACTCGACAACATCCTGAAAATATCAAAATATTGCAAATTTCAACTTGCGACGAAGAACATTTAAATGAAATCTGGAGTAAGCGTTCTACGCGATGTACCCATAATATATGACACACTAAGCGTTTATGTCGATTTAAGTGAAATGAAAGACTTGGTTTCGGAAGTAACTGTGCTGTGGGTGGGGCACGAAGTTATATACCGATTTTGCCGAAATTTTACAATGTTATGGCAATGACCCAATATGCTTTCATACACTTGTGCTTAGTGCTGATTTCCGTTCTCGAACTTGTCCTGCATTTTACCAAAATTTATTCCGAAACCGAATTTCATTAGCCTAGCTCAAAAATTATTCGAGTTGTCGTCTTTACAGACAGGTGGATACCGCTCTTACATATTTGTTTTTTATCCTATGAATATGTCTCCAACAATGATATAAGCGGAAGTTATTATTTCTATGCTCTACATACATTGTACGAACCCAAAATATCATAAGGTTAGCCTTCTTAAATCATTAAGTTTTTTGTTAAATTTCAAATTTTCGAATATCGATTGTTTATTGAAATTAAAAGGATTTCAGTTGACTGAAAATCCAATAATTGCCGAATTGTTAAAATTTGGGCAAAGCAAAAAATCCCGAAAACTACATTGTCGGCTTTTCTACAAATTTATAGAGCCGTTCACCATCTACATATTGTAAGTTTCATATCCGAATATTATCGCTGATATTTGGGTCGAAATATAAAACGTTTTTGAATGCATTGGCTCCATATTTTCTTGTAGCGTAACACGACACCTTTTTGGAAAATACTGCTGACGGACGGAGGAACAAAATGCTTTTAATGTTTTTTGTTTTAAAATTTTTTTTTTTTGGTTTCCGCGCAATCATTATGGTTTTTTCAAATGTTTAAACAACAATATACACTTACTATGTTTTTTAATGTTTTCTCACTAACTAAAAAGGCGGATTTTACACAACATGTAGAAAAATGTATATGTCAGTGTATAATTCTCAATACGCTTCGAAATCACGGAATAAAATTATAAGCTCTGTATAAATACATACCAATACGCTGTATAACTTCATACAATTATACGGCTTATACAGTTATATGTTTAATTTAATACCACTAATATAAAGGAATCAAACAAATTAACCCATATTGGCACAATAGATTTGTCGTGTTGCACTCTTTGTCAAGCAAACTGTTTTGTATATCTTGTGTTTTTATTGTGCTTGAAAAAATAGTACACAGCTTATACGTAAGCAGTTGCACTGCCAGTTATTAATTGAATGAATTATATTACAACTTAAATAAATTACAACTTATATAAATCATATAAAATATGTCTCATAATTCTAACTAATAGCGCCCTTGATAAGATTTTCTTGTCGTTCTGAAAATATGTATCAAATTTATTACAATTATAACATCTTTCTATAAAAATACGTATGCTATTTTCAAAACCTCATATAAATTTGTTAGTCTGTATTTTCTTATGGAATAAGATGTTCTATCACCGCTAGGAACTGTTCGCGTTTGAAAAATGTACCAGAATCTAGATCCGTATGGTTTCCATAATACCAAATTGCGCCTACGTTTTACAAAATAGCCCCTTTGGACAGTGTTTCGATTCTAGGGCTCATATTTAGGGCCTCCATACGAGTTTTACTCGACCATCGACAAGCCTAAAATATACAGCATAAAACAGTATAGACACAGATGAAAAAACGACAAAGTGTCCGAAAAAATCAATTTTTTTATGACACATTGCCACTGTATCAGCCCTGAAAATTTTCAGATTTGTGTGTGGTCTGTGATATAATAAATAACGTTTGCGATGGTATAATCGACATCGTTGTTCTTATATAGCATTTGAATATTTATTCTAAATTGAAGTTAATAAAATACAAGAAAATTTTACTATTACATTGTTCAGAAATAAATATTATTTAAAGTAAAAATAATAAGACAAATCAAGGTTAAATATCTCATTTATGTTTTCAAAAATACTTTAAACCCATTTATTTCAATATGGGTTGAGTTTCGTTACAAGAATTTTGACAGATGCAAAAAGAAACGAAACAAAGAGTATAAAAACCTGTTTAGAGCGATACGAATGACAGTGTTTGCAGATGTCAATCGACCTCGGCACTATAACTTGTTATGAGCAAGCTCATTCTATTTTTCTAGTCAGATGCAATACTATGATAATGTAATCCACATCCCCAAAATAAAATCCCTGAAATTGAAAGTTTAAATAGTATGTAATTAATATTTCGCTTCCTCACAAATTTTATTAAATATTTCATACGATTACCTACCTTTAGATGGCCATGTAATGTGTAAAGTAGTAAAGTCAATAATCCGAAATATCATCCTGATCTTATAAACTAATTAAGCGAAAGTTAAAATTCAAAATTATTTTTTGTTAATACTTATTGCACCAAACTTGTAGGTTCAAGTTTTCTATAGAATGTATACAAGTTCTGTTTATGCTTTAAGTTGAAACGGGATAAAGAACATCTCTGGCCCCTTTAAGAGTATTTTTTTTAGCAATTTTCCTTTGTTATTCACTACCACTCAATTGAAAAGTTGTACTAGTAGAAAATATATACTGAATCTTATTGACTACTTGACATTATTTCTAATCTCTATCTATTTAGTCATTACACTTACGAATGTTTTTTTTATTTTTATAAATAGTACGCAATAAAAAAAAAAAATAGTGATTATCATCCTTCATCGATTTAAATATTATTTCTAATTTTAGATTTTAATCAATGTCTATTAGTGCAAACCTAAACAAATTAAATTACTTGGATTTTTTGAATTAAAGGAAGGACTGGCTTGAATGGCAGAATTGCAATGAAAAAACACTTCTTTGACCACAAAATAAAATAAAGTTAAGAGTGGGCTAGAAAATATGAAAATTGGACTTTGTCCGATGAATCAAAATTTTAAGAATTTGGCTTTTTTTTTGTGTGCTCAACTGGGGAACGTACATCTGAACACGGTGGAGGTTCCATAATGGTTTGGTGTGCTTTTGCCGATGAAAATATGGGTGAGCAGAATCGAACGAATCCTTCACAAAACCCAGTACAGAACCATATTAAAGAATAATGTCGTGGTCTCTAGGATTATGATTGTTGGCCGGAAATTCGTGATTCAGCAGAATAATGATGCAAAACATACAGCCTAAATTTTTTACGAGTATTTAGAAATCCGGGAAGTTTTAAGGACATGCAAAGTTGTGTAATGGCCACCATAATCACCTAACCTCAATCCCATACAGCTACTGTGGGATGAATAGGAAAGAAATGTATGAGAGATTTGTCCAAAATCTAAGGATGGTCTTTGGAACAAACTACAGGAAGCATGGAATCAACTCACTTCCGAAATTGGAGAAATTATTTCAGAGGATACCAAGACTATGACTTGAAATTATACGTAAATGAGGTGGTCACATTTTCGAAAATTTGAAATATACATCTAAGAGAAAAATATTTATCCAAACAGTTTAATGAAAGAATTACTACTATATATTCAAAATTTGAGTGTTTTCATTTATAAACAAATAAGTTATGGCCATATGAAATTAGTATTATGTTAAACAGTAGCAATGGCGCGCATTGTTTTCCGTTTACGGTGAANTTATGTTAAACAGTAGCAATGGCGCGCATTGTTTTCCGTTTACGGTGAAAGAGTGACTAATAAAAGCTCACATCACTGGCAAATTATACCTTGACTATATTAGTGTTATTTCTGTATTATGCTGTCATTATGAAAATTTTATTGGTTTTTAAGTGCTGGCATAGTTTCATTGTAATTTATTTAAAAACGATTTGTTCTCTCGAGAGGCAATCAGAGTGTGCTTGAAGTAAATTAATGCCCTATCCACTATCTAATGTTTGTAGTCCCTGTAAGATCTTCATATTCCTAAAAACTTTGTATTATTCAAAAAGAATGCATACCAAATAGTGGAAAGATGGCAACGCCATTTCAAATGTTTGAATACCGATTGAATTTTATTAAAACTACATTTAATTCTGAACATAAAGAATGTAGAAAAAAGTTTGAATGTTTTTGAATATCAATTCATTGATTTTTTGTTGTTAAATTTAACTCTTTTTACAATTCGATTTATAAATTACAATATTTTTTTCGCCATCACATACTTTTTTCGTACGCTTTTGTGATTATAATATTTAATTAATTTTTACGTTTTTTCAAATTGGTTGATCTACATTAACAAGATAATTTCAATCAGAATATTGCAAAATTCTGGTCGAACAAATGGCAGCTTATGTTCTTTTTCAATAGCCGATAATGAAGATCATAATACGAAATTTTTTATTGAATGGTCAACCTTCGTCGAAGATCGATGTGATTAAAACTCATAATAGAAGCCTTAAATTAATTCCCATTTAACTTAGTAATTAATTCCATGCCATACAAGTCATATTTTGAAATTAAAATTGGCTTAAAGTAACCGCGCCTTATATTCATCGATGCTTATCGTTACGGAGATAATTTCAAATGACTGTTCACTTTGGTTCAATATTTCTACCTTGTATAATATCTTAATAAAGATATTTGTAACAAAATGTTTATGAATTTTATTAAATATTTACAAATTAAAATTTTTTATAAAACCGCTGAAATAAGCAGAATTGGTATTATAATAAATCTAATCAGGAACGGCCTGTGTTATGAAGTATTTTATTAAATACGAACGTGTGCAATATAGTAATAAAAAAAATACAAACCGAATAGTTAAAATTTTGAATTTAACCGCGTAGTGTCGACATCACATTTCTCTGTAATATAAAACAAAAATTAAAAACATCTTTGCGTTTTACAGATGATACTTCAGCCTGAAATCAAAATAAGTATATGTTCTACCATCCTGCTATAAATTCGAGGCAATCAATTTCTGGTAATGGCGACAACCTTAAAAGCATAATATTAATAAACCTAAGATCGAATCTTTGAATATTTAGAAAAAGTTGCAAAAATGAGCTTAAATAGTTATTTTATTTATTTCCATTTCCATTGAGATCAATATGCGGCTTGCCAAATTTGATTACAATTCATTGAAAATAAAAA
>JXOS01123893.1:0-12142 GCA_001015075.1 Cirrula hians
AAAAAAAAAAAAATATTCAATATTAAGAAAGGATTACAACAAGGAGCTATAACCTCAGCATTGCTATACAATGGATACACAACAGCCATGCGAAACGGAATTCCACATTCAATTGCATTTCCATAACCGTCAGTAGCATGGAAAATCAACTTCAAAACCACCTTAAAATCATACCAAGTTACTGCACTGAATGGAACCAAAAAAAATAATTTAAGAAAAATACGAAATATCCGCGCCAACCTTAAAAACATGAAAAAATATTGAAAAATTTTCAACCTTACTCAAAACATATACGCGAATACGTTAATATTCTTTGTTATCAGATATGGTAGAACATAATCCCTTCAACTATTGAGAATGTTTGTAAATACACAGGAAACCGATGACTATTTATACACATTATACTTCAAATAAACATCTGATTGAAACTGCAGGCATAAGCAGAATTGACACTGCCATAATTAATTTATAAGAAAACATTTTTCCAGATCTGCACAAATTACAGGAAATAATTTCATGATCTCAGATCAAAATCAAATAGTAATATAGATAAGACGAAACACAGAAAAACGAATACTATACGAGCCAATCAACGATGATGATGTAACCGTAAAATATGAATATTTTTGGCATAATTGGTAGGTTGGGTCTTAATCTAATTGTAGTATATCAAACTAGTAACAAAAGAATTATATTTTATTTCTATTGCTTTTTTTATTTATATATTTTATTTTATTTTAATTTTATTTTATTACATATTTATTTTTTTATTTTCAAATTTTTATTCATTTAAATTTAATACTCATTTTTCTTTGATAATGATTCAGCAAACGGTCTTTGTATATTTTTCCCATTTAAATCCAATCAACATAATAATAATTACGCTTAGAACAATTTTTAAATAAAAATTAATATATAAGATTATAGTATTAAGGCTCTTAATATAATAGGATAGAGCAAAGTACTTATATAAAGTACGAAATTTTGTATTTTTCTTAATTTGTTTAAGACATTAACCAATAAATTGAAAATCAATTTATTCTCATGCAATATTAAAAACCTTTCTGCAATTGAGGCTGCTTGCAAACAAATTTATGTGGTTTTTGTGTATTATTCGAAAAGTTATTAACCATAACTTTTTAACAGGGAACTTATTATTTATTGAAACTTTGGTTTTCTTGTTTTTATAGGCTAAGACATGTTTTAAATTCGACGATTTCAGTGTCAACCTAAAATATATTATGTAAACTAAACAAATTCATTCAAGAAACGTAACTACAACAAAATATACCTTTTCAATTGTCAATAAGATATGTCTAAGCTATTCTATTCATGGTTTTCGTCTTCTAATAATTTACAAAGCTCATAGCATAGTCGATGCAGTGGCAATCCCATAACACAATAAAAATCACCTTCAATACGCGCAATTAATGAGCCACCCAAGCCTTGTATTCCATATGCGCCCGCTTTATCGCTATTAAAAGAAATTTATATGGTTTTGTTTTTAAAAACGCATGAAAAATCGTAATAAAGACTTACAGCGGATCTCCAGAGTCCACATATGCTTTAATTTGCTCTTGAGTTAAATTTCCGAAATAAACATCAGCCGTCTCTGTAAATTGCCGCACACCATTCAAATATTTCAGCACAACACCAGTGTAAACACGATTACATGTACCAGACAACCTAAAAAATATTTCAGTTACAAACTTCCAGCCGAATAACAAAATTATGTCTAGTACGCTCAAAGGTCAAATGCACTTTACCAATATCTGAATGATCAACAAAAACACAGTTAAAACAATTTATTTCATTTCATCAATAAGATAGATGGTTGTCTTTCTTAGACATATTTGATCTTCATTTCATATTTTCAACTTAATTTAAGGATATTAATTTATTAAAGTTAAATTTCAAAAACTGAAATTTTTCATATTCCTGGGTCTGGGTTAGCTGTTTCAATCAAATACGAAAATATAATAAAAATATCAAAGCAATAGAAAAATACCAAATTTTTTCCAAAAAAATCACTGGTATTGTACTCATTTAAGTGCAATCGGGGGTAACACGTCAGGAGGAAGTACTCGAAATTATGGACCAACTTCACTCGAATTCAAGAATATTATGCAAATAGAAGTACCGTTCTGAAATACCAAATTTCATTCATTTGCGATGAATCTACTGGATGAATTTATGGCCATTTCAGTGAATTCGAGGTTAATGGTTCTGTGACAGTTATCTGCTATCAAATTTCAGTCTAAAAACCTCACGAATTTTCCGGTTTTCACAAAAGTATTCCCCGGAATAAAAAAAAATTTCCATGCAGACAAATATTTTAATAGGTCCCCAATTTTACAAATTTTGTAGCAAACTTAAAACACCTTGTGATGAAGGGGATAAGCCAGTGAGGTATCTTAATAGTTTTATACAATTTATATAATATATGATTCGTCTGGTTGTATGACTATTGGTTTCTACTCAAAGATTGAGACCTGAGACACTAGTCTCAAAATATCCAACTAAAAGTTTGTATACTATAGATGGGTAAGTGGTTGGATAAATAAGGAACTTAAGTAGCCATATGGATAAATTGTCGTTACATAAAAACTGGCAATAAAAATGAACCATAAAAAATTTAAAGCCATGTCAGCGAATTAGATGGCTTTGTCTTCAAATATCGCAAGCATTCAATAAAAGTGAAAGAAAAAATGCTGTTCTCGTTTGGCCAGCACAAAGTCCCAATCTTAATCTTATCAAGCAGTTCTGAAAGGACGTCAAGGTCAAAGTAATGCAAATGAAAGTTAAGAATTGGTTTGAAATTTAGAAAAAGATACAGTAAGCATAGCACTTTTTAGGCAACTGCTAAAGTTATAGACTTTTCCTTGAACGAAAGGGTTTTGGGAAATAATTCTAATTCTTAAAATAAGTCAATGTAAAATCAAAATGAGGATATTTTGGTATTAAAAGCTTTGCAGATTTTTTACGAAGTAATATACAGAAACGTTACTGAACACTACCAAATTACCTCAAAGCTATGGCGAGGACATTTATTGGCTCCTACTACATCTTCTGTTCACGGCTGATTTCCCAATGCAGGAAATTTCTCTCTGTCACTTTCGCGTATGATACAGCTGTGTCATAATGTAGAGTAAGTATGACTTAGTATAAAGACTAAGTGAACTGAAATCAAAACTTATTACAAATTTTGAAAATTTGTACCAAGTATGCTTTTAAATGGGGTAGTGGATCTAGCCCTCCAGTCTCGTTTAAAACTTAATATTTATAAAAAAATCCAGGAGTCTCAACCTGTACTTAAGCCGAAGACTTAGCTGACAGACCTTATCTCTAAAAGAATTACATAATTAATTTGATGGTTCGTTGTTGACACAAATACATAAATAATTTCCTAATAATATTTAAGGATTCACACAATAATTTCGAAATACTTTTAACCTAATCACTTTGGAATACAGAAGAACGATTAGGTAATCGTATTAATTTTTCACATGTCATCATATATCATATTTAAATTAAATGAAAACAAAGACATTACTCAATACTTTTTTAGGGAACTGCAATATTGCTTTCAATAGATGCAACCATAAAACGGTGGGCTAAGGAACTTCATTATCTCTAAGTGAGACCATTTTTGAAACCCGGCCACATAATATGGAACCAATAATATAACGTGCATGCTGACAAATCGAGTCTGTACAAAAACGATTATTTATATTAAATTGGAGTTAATATTCAATCTTTGAAATTTCGTAGCTGAATTCTAAATTGAAATTTTATGTTTTATGTTTCGCTTACTAGAACGAATGTCGTAGCGCATGCCTAGCATATGTACAACACAATATGAACATGCGCATTTGACCCTTGTCAACCGTAATTATCTAGCATCTGACGCATGCTATGAACTATTCTATGCCAACTCGTGAATGTTGTACATCCTTGTTTAATCAATTTCGAAATTTGTTATATTGATCTGTATTTTATATTTATTTTGTTCCTACTGTACAAATGCAAATTTGTAGTAAATGTGGGTATTTTGTTTACTGTAGGGTATAAAAAGTATGTCACAAACTCATGGAAACTTACTTTGTAAGCATGCGTATTGCATCTTGAGGATTTTTTGGTTTACCATATACTTCGTTGTTTAAGGTGACCATAGTGTCTGCTGCTATCACTAATAAATGTGCTGCGTTGCAGTTAGCTTCGGCTCGCAAACGTTGGAATACCTCGTCAGCTTTGCCCATAGCTGTTGCAAGAACAAAATCATTAAAGTCCTTAAAGTCGTTCGGATCCAAATTCTCTTCAAAACTAGATGGACACAGCTCTGTTTCCAAACCCTAAAAACAACAGATTAGATATGTCCAGAGGATTTTTGAATTCATTATTCGTTGATTGTACTCACTATTGCCTTAACGAGTTCTTGTCGTCTTGGCGAGCCACTTGCTAAAACTATACGCTTACGTGCTAGTAAATGTTTAATAGGTGCTAACATGTTTGTTAAGTTAATTGCAATTTTGTTAACTACTACTCCAACCAGTGGAGTTCAACTGATTATTTTAGAGTGATGCTGTATATTCGAACAGCTTATAACCAAAGTATGGTACGTTAGATTGATGTCTTGTGGCAAGTCAGTTATAATTTACTACCAAATTACTTAATTTAACTTTTAAAAAAATCTTAATACAATTTAAGAATTTATAAATTGTTGACATCCTCAGAATAAACAAAACATTTGCTAATACCGTAACTTTGTTTAATTGCGTATGGTCTCCAAAAACGAAATAATAGCAATGCCTTGTCACATGGTTTGAAACAGCTGTTAGCAGCATAAACGATATAATAGGAAGACCTTCAAAATCGTAACGTTCTTAATGGTTTCCATAATGTTGCGGTACCGAGATGGCTAACCTCGAAAAATGTGTTCCTGGCAACACAAACCGCATGAGTAACTACGAATATTTTGTTGATATGGCGTGCTTATGAAATATTTTTTTTAATGTGAGCACGCCGATGCAACATTTTCTGTTGCATTGCGGAGCTCAAAATTCATGGGGTCTGAATTTCAATGTACAAATGTAAGTAAATTTCCCAGATATTTTATAATTTTAAGTGATTTGGCTAGCCCCAATACATTTTTTATTATTTAAGCTTTGCAATTGATTTATTTTGTTCGTCAAAATGAAAAAAAATTCAAAAATATTAAAAATCTAGCCTTAAATCAATTGAAATAAGTTAAAAAAAATTTTTTTAAAACATATCTAAAAGTAATAAATTGTAATTTCATTTATATAAATTGAAACTTTAACAAGTTACGTTACCATGAGCCATACCTTACCTTGTCCCATGAATTTTTTCAGCTACTATTCAATCTTTGAAATTTCTACTACTTTTCGTAGTTACTCATGTGATTTGTGTTGACAGCAGCACATTTTTCGAGGTTACCCATCTCGGTACCGCAACATTGTGGAAACCATTAAGAACGTTACGATTTTGGAGGTATGCCTATCATATCGTTTGTGTTTTTGATGCATACGCGTTAGCACCAAAAACAATTCTCTACCATCAGCACAGCAAAATTGTTTTTCCAAATGAATTCAACCAGTTCATTTGGACAATTCATTGTAAGTGTTTCGTGTGCAAATTGGAGCTCTGAAAGTTTAATATTTATAGAAATTTCACAATTAAGTGTATAATTGAAATCGTCATCTTTTTAAGTGTTCAGCAAAATTACAAGCAATTTTGTATTCAGCTAGTGTGCATTAAAATAATTTATTAAAATAAAAGTGAGGTTATATACCAAAATAAATATATATAGTAGCGCGGAGTCGTACCCAAAGTGTCGAAAACAAAGCATATAGGTTTTACTGGCATACGTTGAATAGAAAAGTTAATATAAATTAATAAACCATAGGTACCAAAGGCTTTTACAAACGTTACGAGTGCAAGTGTCGCTATATATGTATACCTCAAAGAGATTTGTGAAAACTATAAGAAAATCTCAATTATATTAATAATTATTATTGCATAAATAGGAAATAGAATAAGCAGCGCTTATAAAGAAAGTTGTACTTAGTTTTTATAATATTAACTAAAATACAAACGTACATATATTTCGTGGAGTTTTTGTTAGTTCCAACGCCCAATTGTCCAAGTTAATCTCAAATGTGTATGGATATTGTGGTAAGTGCTGTCGAAGGCATGTATTGCTAATTACAATAATTAAAATCTCACGAATATATTAATTTTTTAGCATTAAATTTCATTGTTGAGCATTGCAATTTGGAATGAATTTTCTTGATTGCAAATAAAGCTAGCTGCGTTTTTCTAGTTTCGTTTATATAGGATTTTCCGCATTTGCTACAGTTGTTTTCGTCTGTTTTTGAAGACATATAGTTATCTCACTCTTGCATTTGCCTCCTTACCTGCATTGATAAGAATTTTTTATTTACTGTTTCTGTTGAGTAGCGAAATGAATTTTTCCAGTGTGTTGATTAATGCAAATTACTTTATGCAATTTTAATTTCTACCTTCATTATTTATTTAATCATTGTGCTGCAACGCACGCGAACCATTACAAGATACTAGTTGTGATTGACGTTGTTATTTGAAATAACAAAGACTGAGAACTCGACAAATTAAAAAAAATATTAGTGACGACACTTTACACCATGTAACGGGCTGTGTGTCGCCATTGCTGTGACGCATGTATAATTACTGTGCTGTTTTGTTGTTGGAGCTGGTTGCGAGTCTCTCCGAATTGGGATATTAGTTTTATACATTTTATTATGTTTTCTTTTTCTTTTAATTATTTGAGTTCTGAGTAGGTTGCAGTTTTCAATTACGGTCATGACGCATTTCACTGTTGATTAACTCCATGCAATATAACAATAACACACAACCAAGCAGACAACAGTACGTAAAATTGGCAAAGTGACGTCACAGTGCTCATTCCTCGCAACAAGTGCACTAATATACTTGTAGTTAGAATAAAAGGCGTAAATGTGTGGGGGTAGTGCGTAGCAATGTGACAGATTTCAATGAGCCAATTTTGTTCAATCCACTAGGCGCGATAGGTAAATATGTGGCGTTAATGTATAAATTAAGTGTGATAGCCGATTGAGGTATTGCTAATATTTCTATTTTTTTTTATAAATTAAAAGTATTCATCTTAAAGTGAAGTTTTAAATGAAGAATCGATATAAAGTGTTTTACCTTGGTTTGGGTTACGTAGTTAAACCTACTACAGCTAAGACGATCCCAACGATCTAATTCCCAACATTGACTACACCAACACTACAGTCTTGGAATTTTTATTTGGTTTGTCAGCAGCATTATCAATATTATGTGAAAAATAAGTCAATAAACAAAGAAGAATTTCCATTTTGAAATAACAAGAATCCAAAACAATTGTAAATCTGTGTAAACTGTTGAAAGTAAAATCCGCTATATATAGTGGAAAATTTTGAAACAATAACATCTAGCACGCAATGATCTCTATCACAATTTCACATCTCGGGTTGTTCCACTTAAATGCACAGAGTCAGAAAACATTGACATGTTACATAATTTTGTGGAAGACATTTTCTCTGGTGAAAATATACCTAATTGGTTAGGATTTGGGTGATCAATATAAATTCCTTTGACCCATTTCCCATTTATCATCAATTGTGGAGCATTCACAAGTCATGTCATTGAAAAAATGATCTTGCTGAGAAAGTGTGCCTTATTTTCGTAAATACTATATTGTTGTTAATACCAGAGGAGCATATTTGTCTTAAAAAAAAATTCATTAATTCTACTTCAAATAATTTTACATATTGAACAATTTAAGCTGCACTTATTATTATTAAAGCTTAGGTTGAATGAAGACTACAAAAAAATTGCACAAATAGATGGCCCAATTTAAAAAATATATATTTTTTAATCTATTCATCAGAGCACTTCTTGAGTAGATAACAGATGCTCTGATTTATGCCATAGAAATAAAACATACATATATTACAGTTCAGAATGTTATTGTATTGATTGTAGACCCATAAGAAAATTGAGTAAAATCGTAGCCAATCATATGCCATATATCGAATCAAAATTAAGTATACTCTTAAAATCTTATAGAAAAGTTGTGAATTGGAATGCTTCATCATGAGATTCGAAATTGAATTTTATTTAAATTTTATATTAAATTAATTTTTAATGACGGAGAAATACTGATGCTTATCTAACCGTGTCCACTTTCCTTGATAGTAGCCATCTATTATTTGCGTTCCCAAAAACGCGTTATCAACCTATATTTCAGCACATTGATCAAACTATCGCAATTTCTCTAACAGATGCTCAAGAAGAAAGTAAACATTTCAAGTTAATTAACAGGTTGTTCGAGAAGTTTGAAAATTCGGTAAGAGTAGGTAGGCCTAAATTTCTTATTTGTTTGTACAATCGTTTGTGAGAATTCATTTATGAGAATATTTTTGGA
Source organism: Cirrula hians (assembly GCA_001015075.1). Lineage (NCBI taxonomy): Eukaryota > Metazoa > Arthropoda > Insecta > Diptera > Ephydridae > Cirrula > Cirrula hians. The sequence continues at coordinate 8,489 of JXOS01123893.1, forward strand.
AGATTTAAAAACAGAGGAAATTTAATATTGAATGTTGAAAGTGTATGGAGAGTCTTCGTCTTCAATGTGTGCAGTAGATGGGTGGATTACAAACCTTGAAGACAATACATGGAAGTGGATTTGTGCGTCGATTGATCACTATGACGTGGAAAGTGGGGTGTCTACCTGGGTCTTCAGAAATCGGCAGCAGTGTATTGGAATGCAAAAAAGAATTTTCTTTGTGGATTACTTGAAAACCAATAAATTTTGATTGTTGTAATCTATTCGATCAGGTCAAGGAAAGAATTCCTTGAAAAAAACCAGTATGCAGAATACACGAAATTCTTTTTCATCAGGACAATGCACCGTGTCACAAGAGTATTGTGATAATGGCTGAAATCAATGAATTAAAGCTAGAATTTTTGGAGCATCCAAATTCATACAAAATAAAATTCCATCTGCTTCAAGACCTATAAATATTCATGCGTGGATTTCTTGTTGTTTTTAAAATAGTAAGGTCATAAGAACTATGGAAGCGTATTTTGCATCCCTTCCAATTATAGAAATTTGTTGAGCTCAATTGATGTTTATGTTTGAAGTGGCATATAACCCCAGATAAGATATATGTTCACTACAACCTCTTTATCTTTGACTTTTGCCAAACCTTTCCTATCAGATTAAGGACATTGTAATTTAAATTTGATTTCAATCCTTAATAATGGTTCTCTCTGATTTCCTATAAACTGTTAAATTTCGGTAGCATAGTATGTGTCGGATTAGACCCAAATTAGAAACTCAATCTTATGTATTTGCTTAAAATTTTAATTTAAACATTGCACAGTCACAGGCTTCTTCGGAAAATCTGATTTTCCTACAAGAACTGTGTACCTGGATTTATAGATAAAAATTTCATTCGAAAATGTCAGTTTAATAATGACCAACCTGAATCTGCATTCCACATTATTTCTAATTAATCCTCAAATACATTTCTGACATTACTTTCTAAAATTCGACTTTCTCTTAAATGGCTTAAAAAATTTAATTGTATATCGGCATTGCTTGAATTTTTTTCAATTTGCTTAAAAAAAAAATAAAATAATTTTATGCTTTCGCCCAAAATATGTACAAAGAATGTAATGCATAGAAATAATCGTTTCCGACTACTTGTTTCTTGAATAAAAACAAAACTCGATTGATCCGTCTGCCTGTCTTTCTATGATCACGATAACTTGAGTATTTTTTTGAGATAGATTTAATTAAGGGTATTTTTGTCAAAAAATAAGGTCAAGTTCGTGAACGGGTAAAATTGGTCTATCCCTACTGGTACAACCGAGATACTGGACCCCAAGTATAAAGCGTTTAAAGACATTCTTTTTGTTCAAACTATATCTAAATTAAAACTTACAGTTAACTCTTCAAAAATGGGCATAATCTGTACATAATGCCGGGTACCTCCCTTTGAACTATCGAACCAAAGCACATTTTTTGTTTCCGGTATAAAATTAAACTGTTAGTACCTGTTGGATTTTCATAAGTAGCCCTCCAAAAATTGAAAGCAAAAATATTGACTGATGGATATTGTATAGTCGCATAGTTCATCTCTCTTGTTTTAATTCGCTCCAATTATTAAAGAACTTAAACCGAAGTATACTAATCACTAAAAAGGCCGATTCGTATTAAATTGTTTAATACTTTGAATTGCAGAATCGTGATCTGCAATACACTACAAAATAAAATACATAAACGAGTCTCAACAGTCATTGGATATTTTTTGTAAATCACACAAGTCAAGTTTCTCAGCAGACTAAACAATTCTGCGCATGCAGAATTAAATGGAAATGTGCTGTGTGGAGTGCACCATATTAAATGACTTCAAACGTGCCAAGCATTATTACATAAACAAACTATGATTGCTACATTGTTTTTTTTTTTTTATTTATTTATTTTTTTAGTCTGCTTAACGCGGCGCCAAATTTAATGACTATATAACTATACGAGCATACAACCATTTATTGACATTTTGTGATAATTCTGCTTCGATGACCGTTGCATGTGCTTATGCTTTAAACAAATACCCCTTGTCATTGGAGTCGTTGCAAGTTTTCATGTGCTGTTCTTTTTTTTTATTTTTTATTTTTTATTTTTTTATTTATATTTCGTATTCGCTTTATTCTGCCTTGCATCTTTTGAAGTATCCAGATAAGCTTAGTTTGTAAAAAAAAATTAATAATAATAATAATCAAAAAAGCATAAACTTCTGTTTCAGTAAAATTATTTAATATTAATTTAATTGAATAATTAAATCAAAATAAGTGAGAAAGTGTAAATAATTGAATTGAATATTCATTGGATGTGGCAACACTTCATTGTTTGCTTTGTGCTCCTTTTCATTTTTGAATGAAATGCATTTTTTTAAGTGCTGCCGAGTTTTGTATGCCTAGCAACAATCATGTTGCCCATTTCTGTTATGATTCTTGATTAATGAAAAGCTGTGTTTTGTTGTTGCTATGTTATATTCGAGCGACTTCGAGACGTCTGTTCTGCTTTATTTCGAATAATTAAAATATTTTAAACACAAAAATGAACGAATTTATCCAATACATCGGCAAAACAAGTATGGATCATTCGTTAAAATAATTTTCATCGTTTCCTTTTTTTTTTTGTAAAAATCGTGAATATGCTTTTCTTCTTTAATTTTTTTATTTTGTATTTATCTTTTATTTGCAATTTTTTTTTGTTTTATTTATTTATATATCTTGCGTAGGTACGTCATGCTCGCAAGTTGGGTGTGAATTGGCCTAGAAAGAATTTGGAAACAAAAATTAATATGATAAACAACAGTGTGTGTTAATATGCCCGTGTAGTGCATTGTGTTTGTTTATTTAATTTATGAGTTTGTGCATAATTTTATTTGACGATAAGTTTATCTGGTCTGTTTTTACTTTTTTGCAATTTCAATTGTCATCGATATATGAACATTTTGCAAACTAATACGAACGAAATAGTCGAAATAAAAATTGAGGAGTTAGCAATTTTATTGAGTAACATAAAGAATTGCGTACGCGTGTTCACAGTTTTTATTATATTTATTTGTTTTATTTTTACTTGTATTAAATTTTGAGAATTATGCTAATATTCAACTGCAAGTGGACTTTGCGAGTGAGCAAAGAATGCAACGCTATAAAAAAGACACATACTTGAGCCAAAAAAAAAAATTATTAAAAATTGTCTTTTAATTAAAAGTTATCATGGATAAGTGGCTAAGTTTTTCAAGCTATGTAAAGATAATGACATTATTACTACAAATGTTTTTTAAAAGTGTTTAGGATCGTACATTTGTTACATACAGAAGGTCTAATCGAGGACCTGTCTTTCATTCAAGAGCGTGAAGATAAATACGTATTTAACTTAACAGCGAAATATTCTGTTAACTCGGACTTAACAGCGCAAAATGCTCTGTTAACGGAAATGTTATTAAAATTTTTTTCAGCGCTAGGATCACTTAATTGGCTCTAAAAAAGGACATGTTCATAAATTGAAGAATATTTTTTTGAAATTCTCTTTTCAATTACATCTAGTTAAAATGTATATGCGCTTCTATGCATTTGAGCCAAAAATCTATTTTCTACGATTTTTCAAAGTTGCCGTAACAAAACGCATTTTTGGACCCAGGTT
>JXOS01124346.1:0-10792 GCA_001015075.1 Cirrula hians
TCATATTGGTATATATTTTGATAGGTCTCCGCCTAGTCCTTCTGAGTACTGCAAATGTAGCCTCAAGACTAATTTACACTTACTTAGTTCGTTGGCGACGTTTACAAAATATAAATAAAATGGGAAGAAGTTTCTGTGGTTTTATTTATTTGGCCGCCCATATTTCTGTACACTCTGGTTATTTTCGAGGTAAAGTAATGAACTCGCGACCAGGCCAAATCGGAAAAAATTTCAGGGGTCTTACTTCTGATTGAAACCATTTAGGAAAATTGGTAAATACTTTCGGGTACCTTACATACAATGTTTACTCACGATTTTACGGATTATGGCATGAAATCGGTGAAGAACTAACATCTTGCGATATGAGCGAAATCAGCGCATAACTTTGGTGTCTTGGCCTGGGCGTTCCATCAAGGATTTCAGTCATATGTGTAGACAGATGTTTAATCGGAAATTACTAAAATTCGGTATTGTTTCCATAATTTTATGATTTTAAAATGAATGATTGATGGGTATTAAGTAGTCTTGCCCGACTATTACTTCTATATAGTGTAGTTTATAAAGGCTTATTTAATGCAAAATTGGTTTTTAGTGTTGGTTACTTAAGCTAATCCACACTTCCCTCAATTCATTGGAAATATTGTTACTGACATATGTTTTCTTATTTATATTAAATTTTCTATGTTATTTCGATAGAATCGGTTCATCATACATTTTATATGATTTATTTAAAATTTGATCCAGTCAGCCACTCGCATTAAATTTTTGGATGGGTAAAATAATTAATAAAGTAATGAAAAAAATTAAATTCAATAACTATGAACTATCAGATACTCGTTAGGTTCTACAGCGATAACAATGGTCGAAGTCGGTCAAAATCGACTACATATTACCCATAAGTCATACAATACCATTTAGTACCTGGCTTTTTTGAATATTGTGAATGATGAAAATGATTATATCTATGCATTTCATAGTTTGCACATACTACAATATGCGGCGCGAATTTATAAGAAATTGTATATTAATTTTGTTCATACGTATGTTACAGTCATAGCACGTATTCTGAAACCTTTAAAAAAATTTGCCTAGATGATCAGAACTACCAGAGATGTCGTTCTAGTCATTTCCGTCTGTTTCTCAGTCAGTCCGTGTTGAAAATCTAGATAGAATGCACTAATTGAAGTTTACTAATAGGTATACCCACTTCTTACAAGCATTTTCAATTTTAAGAGCGAATTTTTGTGCTTGGGCACTTCTATTTCACCCTTATGGTCAAAGTTAAAGAATGATATTTTACAATTTGAGACTAATTGCTTTTACAAATTAATATAGTTAAAATTACCGAGATGTGAAAACACCAGAAATACTACATATGCGTAGTTAACATTTAAGATTTTATACTAAATCAGTCTTAAATATATATATATATATATATATGTCTATTAAACTTGGGATTAAAATTACACCTATGTCTGTTATGCTCAACAATTCTTTGGAAATTGGCCCGAATAAAAAAAAAAAAAAATAAATAAAACAATTTACCCAGTTCATAGTGAAATTCCTAAATATAGGGGCAAAACCAAACTGTACGTGTTCCTTTATCACAAAATAACATCAAGACCAACCAATTGCCGTCAATTCTCGAAGCATATTATATCTAATATTTTAAAAGGTCATCAGCGGGTTTCTGGATTGCAGTAAATCATTTGAGTCTATTAACCATCAGTAAAATTCTATTACAGCTATGTAAAATATACCTTAATAAAATCTGTATTCATTTTCTGGAGATAGTGCGAGAGATGTACAAAAATAAATAGAAATTCATGAAAAAACTCTACCCATCATATGGTTTGAGAATTCTCATTAATTCATTAATTAATCAATTCATCAGCACTTTAAAATAAATTGCAAGACTTTAAAAAATTGTTCACCATTTTCATTAAAGAAGTTATTGAGCTTTTTGCCGGAGATGTTCATAAATAAGGGCTCCCATAGAAATATAAGAAACAAGTTGGCCCTTCATAAGGTTTGATTTTTCTCGAAATTAATCATGTGATCCACAGAATCAAGTTTTTATTGGAACCCTTTTCATATTTGCAGCTAATTTTATTATTCATCTATGAAATCGATTGATTCCTTTCTTGAGATAATCTCGGAGTTGCTCGAAATTTACGTGTTAAACACCTCTGCTCGCTATATGGTTTGAGATTTTTCGAAATCTTTCTGATCTCAAAAATCATAGTATAACTGGATATCTTATCATATTTTCCAAAAATATTATTTTACTTTAATGAAATCTTTTGTCTTGTTTTGAAGATATTGCCAGAGAAAAATGTATGACACAATTTTCCTCTTCATATGGTTTGAGAGTTCTCGAAATCTAGTCATCCCATCTCCGAAATCACATGATTATGGGATTCATTTCCATATTTTCCACCATTTTGAAAGTTCTACTAAAAAATCAATTAACAAGCCCTTGAGATGTTGCCGAAGTTGATCACATAAAAAGGCTCCCAAAGAAATATATGAAACAACTTTGCTCGTCTTATGGTTTGTGTCTTCTCGAAATTTATTCATATGACCTACAAATTCATATGAATATTGGATTCGTTTTCATATTTTCCACCATTATAATTATAGTTTAGTGCAATCAATGAACAAGTCGTTGAATTATTGCCGGAGCTGTTTGCAAATTAGGGCCCCGATAGAAATGTATGAGAGCAATTTGATTTTCATATCGTTTGCGTTTTCTAGAAATCCATTCATCAGAACACAAATCAAGTAACAATTGGATTCCCCATCATATTTGCCATCAATTTTAGTATAATTCAATGAACCCTATTAATTTTTTCTGAAAATATTTCCGAAGTTCAAAAATTAGAGCTCGCTTTGAAATGTATATAAAAACTTTTCTCTTCATCTGGTTCGAGTTTTCTCGAAATCTATACATCAAAATTCCACAATCGAGCAATAAATGTCCTATCTATTTTACCAGCAGATCGAATAATTTTTTTTTCGTCTTCTTGTAAATGGCTTTCTTTTAGCCATGAACATTTCGGATGATTTTCATTTTGCTTATACTGCAAAAAAATAGAAAACTATCGCTACACCTGTTGACTTTTGTCAACTTAAATTTGTCTTTAACGTTGTGAAGGAGTTCGGCAAGACTTAACACCAACTGAAATAATTTTTTAGACTTATGGTATTCCACAATAAGTACTTGAATACCAATATTTTCAAGGAGCTTTTGTCTACAATTATCATATTGAAAGGAGCTACACAAGAGTCTATATTAAATCAGCTGCAATAGAAACTAGCAAACGTATAATATATATAATGTATATTATATACATTAGAATTAGTTTTAGTACTAATAGATATTGTGCTAATTTTCTTTAATGTACTCGGCACTTTCTTTAAAAATTAAACCATGGCTTTGAAACAACTCTGTCTCACTTTCCAGCTCATATCGGTTTGCCAAAACAAATTTATATAGACATGCCCAGAAACCATAACACTGCACCCCCATGTTTTACGCTTGAGGGGAACTTTTCAAAATGTAACTATGTATTTTCTGTTAATCTCACACTCTTTTTCAACTATTATTACTAAAACATTAACTTATTGTTATCGGCGAATTCAATTAAATACCATTTGGAACATTTTGGCTTGAATTGTTCAGACTTAACCTCCGCTTTTTTTAATATTGGCAATTTATTAATAACGCTGTTTCCTTAAATATTAACGCGCCAACTTCCAGAAAACAAAACGATAAACTTTGGTTCAGTTAATTTTGGATTTCTGCCTCTAAACACTAAATAGCTTCAGTTTTTTTTTTTTTTTTTTTTTTTTGTTACTAGGATAACAATTGCGGAACTGACGTTAGTTATATAATGTGCTGGTTATTATTCAATTGTCCTCTTATTCTGATGCAATTAATTTGCGGACGGTACTTTATATTTTGAGTTAAAATTTTGTTGGTTGGTATTTTACATTTTAAGTGGTAAAATGCAAATGTGATGTTAGAATGTAATGAAACGTATAGGGATTTTATAGAAACTCTAATACAGTGTTTTTCATTCATAACCTTTATTTATTAATTAACAATATCAATGCCATCTTTATGACTAGTTTTTCAAATCATTTCAATTTCCCAATATGATCTCGCTGAAATCGAGTTTCTGAGGGAATATATAAATGATTACAAAAAACCACAACTTGGACTAGATAATGGTACTATGGGCGATTTATCATCTCTGAAAGTTAATTTTTGAATCTGACATGATTTATAACAATGTTAAAGCAATAACGAAAATTCAGTGACTTTAGATGTTATTTCTGGGTTAATTGTCATTTCGTATATATAGACAAATAGCAAATAGATCTGAGTTTTATCCGGTCCCGCTCATTTGAAGTACTCAAATTCGTTGTCATCCCAATTCCCAAATTTTATAAAGTTAGTTTGCCGCATTTAGAATTAACCTCTACATTTGGTTAACATGGATGTACTTGGCTGTAATTGGGCTTTTTAAGATTATATGATCACGCCATTTTTGGTATATTGATTGGATTTACCAATTAAACTTAGTTTTCAGCAACATATATACATATATGTGGATAAATTAATTTAAAACACTTCTTCCGGTCTACATAGAAGTAATGGAACTATTCAAAATATCGGTTGGATCAGAGAAGTTCGACTGAAGAAATAAGAGTTTTTCACTAAGTCTTGGTGAACACTTTGGCAAATCCAATATAAAAACAAAAGAACATTAAAGCAATACGAGTAACTTCCGATTTAACAACTGGTATTCTACTTATTTTATTGAAATTGGGGATAAAACGCCAATGACAGTTACACATAATTGGCGGATTGCTCACATACCTTTTCACAATATGGCAATAACATAAAAACGTCTTAGTACAATATTTCAAAAGTATGTGTGTAAGTATCTCCATACCATATTTCAGTAGCTTCGATTAAAAACTAGGCTTTTATGCTTATTACCGTATTTCAAGCACCCGAACTTTGGCACCGATTTTCCGTTTTGACCACATTTCTTACAAAAATTCTTCCAAAACTGCACACGTTATCGAGGTCACAGACAAACGGACATCGCCAAACGCATTTATTTTTTAATTAATGCATGAATCTTTAATGAGCATATAGTCAAAACTTACTATTTCTAAGGATTATATACTTTCAACAAATAACTGATGGGTATGCAACCAATATACATTTGTCACTAAACAGGTAAGTTTATCAACCTTAAAACCATAAAACTCGGTGGCGAAGTAATGTTCTAATTTGCATTAAAATATATATTTATATTTTGCGTAAGCACGCGAATTGAAAATAGTGAATATCTTAAGAAGTATTGAGTATTGATGCATATAGTTCGAATACAGCTACGATTCATTTGAAATGTTTGTGAAACGGTCACTGATACAATTGACGAAATATTAAGTGTTTAACATTTTTAAATGTTTTCTACATTTGGCTGAATTGGGCCAACTTGATCGCATTTTATATAATAAAATTTGCCATGATTTTCTATTGTTTTTTAAATTGGCATTAGAAACAAAAATTATATATATTGTTATCTCTAATATAGAACAACTTTGAAAATTACAGTCGGCTTAGACCGACAATGGAATTCACGTCGCTTTTAAAATATTCATTATACTTTTTCCGTACAAATGTACTCAAAACCCTCTTTTCGAATCATATAGGAGGTATATTTAAGTTTTATCCAATCATGTGTATATTTGGTGTAAAAATTTAGCATTATTATGATAATTCAATAAAAAAATTTCGATAAACTTAATTAATTTTTCTGGGCAAATTACCTTTAAACCGTTCTTTTCGGACCATATAGTTTTACTCGAAGTACCTCTGATTATCATCAATCTTGCTCATTTTTGGTAAACATATTGATCATAAATATATTAACTCAATACTAATTGTTTTGAATGTGATTAATTTTTCAAGCGATTTTTGCATATAACCCTCTATTACAACCACATAGCTGTACTGGAGGTGCTTCTGAGTTTCAGGAATCCTGGTCATTTTTGGTACATTTATTGAATATATATTTATGATCACTCAATTCCGAAATTTCACAAAATTTGGGTGATAACTGTGGGTTATGCTGCACTAAAACCTCTATTTGGACCATATGGGAGTCCTGAAGCTTCTTCTGATTTTATTCAATCACGACTATTTTCAGATTACACTTAGATGTTATGAATACAATAACGAAATTGCATTGCAAAATACCAACTCTTACAGCTCCAGTAGTGTTAAGGCCCCAATTTTGAGTAAAGAGGTGTACTGGAGGCATAGGAAATATTGATCGGATCTTAACCAAATTCAAACTTCAACCTAACATTGGTCCTTAAAATGTGCGTCCCGCACTCCATAAGTCTAGCTCAATTGCTTCTTTCTAGTTTTCGCTTACGGACGGACGGATATGGGTAAATTAATTGTTGTGGTGATGCTGAGCATATCTTTATTTATTTTGATAGAGCTCCGATCACTCGTTCAGGGTGTTACAAACGTACGGTCAAAACTAATATACCCTTTGTCAATTTCATTGGCAACGTGTATAAAAATGAAAATAATAATGAAATAAAATTTATATGCCAGACTTTCTTAATTCAATTTGATATCTTCATATGATTTCTTTTGTCTAAACACATTCACATTCACTTTACGGTGTTTTAATTAGCATTTAGTATACAAGCATATAAAAACGAAAATAAATAAATAATATTCCGAGATTCATATTAAATGGATAAGAAAACGCTTAAAAGAAAACGCACTTAAGTCTGTTCAGCAAGTTCACTTCAGTTCATTCGCCATTGAACAAATTTATGTTTATGAGTTGATATTTAAATTTTGATTTTCCACTGTCTGTCCCATTGCTTTAATTGTTAATATGGTCTTCCGAAACTGGTAACAGCTTGTGCCATCAGTGCTTTTGTGTTTGGATCAAGTATTCTGATACTATTTTCAATTAAATGATTTCATAGCTGAGATCTTTTGTTTTACTGAATGACATAACAAGCCATGCCAGTTGGCGTAGCGCTACGCGTTGAGCGTCTGCGATGTGCCCTATCACGCCAATGCCACATACGCAAAGTACAGCTATATTACTGTTCTAGTTGTAATACGCTTAAATAACCAGAAACGATAAACAATAAGATATGTATACAGAATTTGTGAATATTAATGGCTGGCTTGGCCAGGTCCATTAACTGTACGCTTCATTAAAAACTGATTTCGTTGTAAATGCAGACACGCTTACACTGAGCGGTGAAAAGCAGTTCAATGCCGTTTAACCTATTTCGCACTGCATAATTCGGAGAGTGAGTGCTTAAGTCAATCGCTTGAACGTGTTTAGTTTAGAGCACTAATGCAGGAGATTTTAAGACGTGATAATAAGAACCTAAGCCAATGCTGAGATGAAAACCGACAATGAGATGTAAGCCTGAGACTGAAACAGTGTTGCAAATGAATGATTGAAAAATTATTTTATTATCAAAAGCCTTTTGTCTGCAGTTGGAATCGTCCTGGGCACTCAACTATAAGCAATGCTTTCAGCTGGAAAATTTTAATATTTAATATTTTTTTAACTAGATTTTGATTTATACTATCTCTGCTAATATGATTAGTATAGAAAGTCTACAATGTTTTGAAGACAAAAAATATTTTGTCACCAATATTCTTGTTGACGATATTCACTTGAAATGGAAAACTTAAAATTCGAAAATGANGATATGGAAAACGATATTCACTTGAAATGGGAAACTTAAAATTCGAAAATGATGTATATGAACATCAGTCTATAAATAAAGCGTAGATTTACTATTGCAGGCAAGTGTTCCTAAGAACTAAGTAAGCGAATCTGAAACAGAGCTCACTTTCGAAAACCTAATACTATCTTATACAAGTTGATCAGAATATCTATCCAGCTATATGACTATGAACCAAAATCGCTTTGCTAGACCCTTATTGCGATGATGGCGTATTAAATGTACGGTGGGCATAGTCAATGAAATTTAAATCCGACGGCTCCGTTGAGTATTTTATATCGCTCAGATTGATTAGTCAAAACCAGCTCGTTAAGTTGAAGATTTTAATTTTGCGTTGCAGCGACAAGTGTTCCTTGATATCTGAACACTGTATATTCGTAACTGGCACCAAGCTTTGTTTCAGATATTTTAAGAATGGTTAAAAATGTGCATTATAACTCTTTAAGTCATCTCATTTGCATCGACTTTTTTAAAAATGCCAATCAAGAATTTGTTGACTCCAAGCTAATGAGCTACGTGATATATAATTTGCCTTCCATCATAAAGGTCTACTTTGTCATCTTCCGTGTCTAGCCTTCAGGATTTATGTGGCTCGAGTCTTCCCCTTCTGAGTTAAATGGCTCCAGTCTACCAGTTCTTCTTATTTTTTACCGAACAAACCAAAATCTGGACGGCTTTTATTCCAATGTGAGTGAACTCACACACACTGCGTGGAATGTTGGCAAACCTATTGATTGAGAGAGCCCTGATTTCCCACATGGGGACGATCAAAAGTGATGGTAATCGGTAGGAGCAATATCTAGGCTATACGGCGGGTGAGGTCAGACTTCCATTTTCACAGTTTCTATGTTTTCACGAATGCCGAAACATGAGCCCGAGAGTTATCATCACTTTGACGTGTCTATCGGCGTCTTGCGGCCGTTTGTCCCTTAATGCTCGTCTGACCATAATGCACATGTACCACATGAAATATGAATGGCCGTCTTGTGTATATACCTCAAATCTTAACTTTCACTTTCCCAAGAATATTGAAAACCAACTTTAACTTTTCAGGGTAATTTTAATTCTTTTAATTTTTCATGATCCGAGGTTGAATGGGTCTGGGAGAAAGTATAAAATGATATCTAGGATTCGCAAAGATTACTGAAATGAAATAAATAAAAAAAATAAATAAATTTAGCAACCAGAAATCATAATAAAAATTAATAAAATCAAAAAATAACTCTTGAACAAAAGTAGCACGTGTCCTTCAACAAAGCATTATTGCGTTTTAGCATATTAATAGATTCCCATAAATTATCAAGTTAAAGTACCGTTCGTTTTTTAATCAAAACAAACACACAAAGTGCTTTGAAGAAAGATGGAACATTGTATTCGCTTTAACAACAAACCAATGGTGAAATGTTTAAATTTATGCAACAACAACAGTTGGATATATTAAGAATACTCATCGAAAGCGTCATCTCACAAGTTTGAATGAACGCACCAATTCCAAACATTTAAGTCGCGATCAAATGGCGATCACAAACAAAAGCCATTGTTATTGTACATTGACATCATAGATTTGTTTGATTCTCTTCGTAAATTTACATCAAAGAGCACAATAACAAAAGCACTAATACAATTTGTCAACGCTAATGAAATGGAGATGTCATGCACAGAGCTGAACTCTCGTCGCTCGTTCGCTGCCGAAGTAATTAAAATAAATGCTTCAGAGAGGAAGACTTGGTAATTTAACTGTCTTCACAACAACTTTAAGGATGTATATATATATCTATATATATATATATAAGCATAATTTTAGTAGCATTTTAAGCAGTTTATCAAAATTTTCATTCAGTGGTATACCCTAGAGAATCCCTCATGCGAAGTCCTCTACACCATTCACTTATTATTTTCGAGTATTAAAGTTGTACGTATTATCCGTTAGAAGTTTGGTTTAAATTAAGTTCAGTTTATATGGATGTGTTGAAATTCTATACAGCGTAATATTAAGATTCACTTATAAAAAAATGTAATATATAGTAGGCGTACAACAACTGGGATACACATCATAGGTGAAAAGTTTAACAACTCCATGATCGTACGAAACAATTAAAAATGGCTCCTGTGCAAATAATATTGTTCCTGCCAGCTCCTTGCAAAAAGTATTCGCTGAGCTGTGTACGACAATTTATTATACACGTCACCAATGACATTATTTAAATGTATATTAGTTTTGGCCATACGTTTGTAACATCTAGAACGACCGGTCGGATGCCTAACAAAATATACACCGATATGATCAGTATCACCACAGAAGTCGATATACCGATATCCGTCCGTACGTCCGTCCGTCCGTCCGTATGTCCGTCTGTTCGTCCGTCCATCCGTCAGTCTATCAGTCCGTGAACTAGAATGATCAAATTCGGCACACATAACTTATGGAAAAATGTTAAATCTAAGTTCGACCTTGAACCCGATCCGACCAATAATTCGGATACCTCCAGTACACTTCTTTGTTCCAAATTGGAGCCTTAGGGCATCTGCATTCTTCAGAGTTGAAGTTTTACAATGAAATGTCATAATTAGATTAATTATCATAGCATCTAATCGTGTTCTAAAAATGGCATGATTGCATGAAAAGTACATGGTCCGAAAATCAGGTTTTGAGAAAAATTAACCACAATCAACAAAGTTGAATTTTTGAGTGATTACAAATAAGAAAAATGTATGTACCAATAATGGTCAAAGTTGGATGAAAATCGGAGGTGCCTCCAGTTCAGCTATGTTGTCCGAAAAGAAAGTTTTAAGCAAATTTTGCCAGCAAAATTAATGAAATTCTATAATTGAGTGATCATCATTATTTTCAATGCGCACCAAAAATCACCATGATTGGATGAAAATCAAGAGAACTTCCAGTACACCTATGTGGTCAGAAACGAGGGNGAGAACTTCCAGTACACCTATGTGGTCAGAAACGAGGGTTTTA
>JXOS01124489.1:0-15205 GCA_001015075.1 Cirrula hians
CTATGGAAGGTATTCAAAGTTATAGATCGATTTTGCTCAAATTTTATAAAATTATAGTAGTAACTGAAAACTGCGTGATCTTCATGCGACATATCGTTAGATAGATATATTTAATTTTGCATGAGTACTTAGATGTTCAAGAAAATTGATTTTGTTCGATACCCCAGAATTTATGAAACGCATAAAAAAACGCTCTGGTCGATACGTGTACAAAAATGATTACAAATATCGAACGTGTTGCTTCAAAAACGTAAATAAAATTACGAGAGTCGCCAAAGACAATCGACTATGTGGGTATTCTCGCACAAAGGACCGCGAAGCAAATGTTTGTCGAATGGGTCAAGTGGTCACTGTTCTGCTTGATCGAAGTAGGACGTTCAATTTTTAGTTGTACATGATCATTTGTTTGCTGAAAGTCTTGCGAGGAATTCAGAAAACCGACCGCTACAGACGAATTAGTATGCATCATGACAATACGAGCTCTCAAACATCGCGTCAATCAGTTCTATATCTGTGCAGTCCTGATTTGTCCCCCAATAACTTCTTGTTCCCGGATGTCAAAGCTAAAATGCGTGATTCACGGTTTTCTAATGCCGAGGATGTGATTGACGCATTCAAAAACAGTGGTTTGGAGGTATCTCAAGGGGAATCTAAAAGGGCTATGACAAATTGCTTGAACGCATGCATGTATGTGTATTGAACACTAAGGGGAATATTTTGAAAAACAATAAAGTCATTTTATTTCAAATTGTTTGTTTCTATTTTCTATTCCCCAAAATATAAATTTTACACCTGTAATTAAAAAAAGGATAACCACTTTGGGCCCAAATTCCCCAAGTTTGATTTGAGAATTGCACTGTAGGTGACCAAAGTATTGATAGAATTGTATTGATAGGATGTGAAGTAAATTATAAATCCTTCTAACCTTTTCCAATGGAAAATGTGTGGCAAAACCTAAAATACACATTCACAATTATATTGTCAGCGGCTATAATAAATCGAGGTGTATCGAAACGCATCGTAAAACTAGTTCTTAGTGCTCATCCCTGTTTAAGAATTAGCAATTGAGCTCCAAACTGCCTCACACAAGAGATTTCAGTTAATTAAATTGAATCGTCATTCCTTTTCCTGTAGCCAAGCCTTAGAAGGTTTTGCCATAGTCAAATCGAATGAACTCTTGTTATTTTTATTTGTAGAATTATTAGTTTTTAAAAAACCTTTCCCAAGATATTCTTTTTAATTTTTTCCAACACTCACGTCCTAAAGAGGAATACCATGTAGTACTCATGCAGGCATTAATGAAATGAAAACTTAAAACGATACATCACAACAATTTACTGCAAGTTATAACAAAAACGATTTGTGCAAACCGAAAAAAAGAACAAAAACTTTATTTTCTAATTTGTAGAGTTCACTCGACTTTTATTTTGAACAAACATAAGCATATTTTTGCATGGACATTGACATACTGATAATCAGCAAAATTGCAATTATAAAGCAATGGCAATGTTGCACATTTACTTGCATGTAAAATTAAAGCACAGTCATCAAAATTGATGTTTACAAATCAATATTTTTGTTTTCTGAATTCTATCCAAAAGTAAATAAAAACGGAAGCATTTCTTAATTTCGATGTCAGTTACCTTGCAATATTTGAACATGAAGTATCTAGTTGTTATCTTTGTGGTGTTCTCACTATCAAAAGTAAATTATTTTAGTGCACTAAACTTTCGCAGTATTGGTTTATCTTACTAATATGTTTTCTCTGCACAGGGCAATTGCATGCCAACAGTTTCATCCAGTGCAATGGACCCCAAGTCTCCCTGGAACGATGAAATTACCAACTCTCCTGAAACTGCACCATTTCTACAAAAGATAAATACACGCTTAGACGAGGTCCTTACGCCTGATAATGAATTAATCTCAAACCGCGCTAGATTATTTGTGAATAACCAGCTAACATTCTGCAAATCTCCTTTCACTGGTGTATATGATCAACACTGTTTGGGACGTTTAACTGGTTTGACGCTGGGATTAATAAATACACTTGAGAGCACGCTAGGCCAGAATAAGGTGACACCATTTTGGAATCCAGACATTGACTTTATGTGGAAATTTCAGAGGGCTTAACTTTGAAAGAATTTATTAATATTGTATTCATAAATTTATAATAATAATAATTTGTTTGTGTCTTATGTTCATTTGAATATCAAATAAATACAGTGAAAATTTATAAAAATAACTAATTCGTAATTGGATTGTATTTTATTATTTGATCTTATTTCCTGGGATTTTTTATAACCTTCATGATATGGATAAGAATATCATAGTTTTCAATATTCTATTTCAGGTCAGGTCGTATCATAGTTTAAGATAGCTTTATAAGTTTGTCTGCTATGCCCCTTCGAAGTTATTTCCATCTTCATTGTATGTAATCTTTGTGCCAGTTAAATAGTCAAAAATTGCTCAAAAAGCAACAACATATTTCAACATATTTTATTGAGACTTGTTCTCTGAAAAGAGTTAACTTTTTCAAAAACCTGCATTGCTGCATTGACCATATCAGATTGGTTGGTAATAAAGCTTCTGAGGTGCTCACTTCTCTGAAAAATTAATCCAAAGAATTAAATTTTCATAATTTGTCCGTCCGAGTCTCGAATATGGGGCCGTTTTTTGGTATCCAAAATGTAACATTCGTAGTGATACATTTAAGTCTCTACAAAAACAATTTTTAATTTTCGGTCTTAGCGATATTTACTGAAAAAGAAATAAGTGTTTTCTTTAATATAATAATAGGCTTATGCTAATTGATCTTACTATGTTAAAGAACAGGCAAACGGTTCTCAGTATAAAGTTTGTAGATCATACCAGAAAGAGCTCGTTTACTTACATAATAATGCTTATATTTCATAGCGTGCCCCAGGTTTTGAACTCTTCAATCATTGGGTTGACATTTTTAAAAAATTTTCTAGACACCCTTGCTCTGCGACGTGATTTCGTCACATTGCCGTTTTATGAAATCATTTTTAATATGGAAGAGCTGGTTTTCTTTACCCCTATTTACGTGTGTCAGGAGAAGTTATTGTTGCTTTGAATTTACAGGCCTAGACAATACCTTCTTGCTGACATTTCTCGGCAAACAGTTTGAGATTATATGATATATCAATGATATATTTTCCATTTTGATCAATAACTTTTGGCCATCTTTCTGGCACTAGTAGAACTTGTGGTTTTTATCAGCAAAAAATGTAACTAAGTTTTACGCTGCGTCAAATATATCAGTCTTAAGCCACTGTCGCCTGTGTTCTCCTGTAGACTGAACGTCGCGCCCTTTGGCCAAAGATAACTTGATCCATTTTTTCATTGAAATCACCAACATTAGTAATTACTTTGACTTTGGAGCATTAGTGACAGTCATTCAAGTCTTTCATCCAAGGCCTCGGTGGTAATGTCGCATTAATCCTTTGTAGCAAAGTAGTATCGAAACAGGCTTGATTTTAAGAGTAGAGTCGAAATTCGAATTGCAGTATGCCTGTTATAGCAGTGAAACTGTCTAGATATATAAGGGACATAATGCGCAGACTTATCTGATTTGGTATGGCCCTATATGGCTCCTAGAGTAAACGTCATACGATCCCGTCTAACAATTAAAGCCTAATTACCTTATTTACTGATGAAAAATCGATATGGCCAAACTGAGAATCTTATTCTGCTGATTTATGAACCCCTTTTTAGAATAATATAACACTTAAAAGTCCATGTGGGCAAATATTATAATTTTTCGAACTCTTTTAATCAGGCCCTTCGTTCAAGCGAAGCATTTGCCATTCTACAGGTGTTCCTCTTCTCTGTCTTGCTCGAGTTGTTTACACATAGCCAATTAACCGGGAACAAAATATATTTATTTTTTTATGGTCATAAAAATATAGCTTCCAAACCGATTCATCGGAGACTTGCAAAATATATATCTACAGAAATCGATCTTGCTATGTGCATCCGTTTCTTCGCAAAACTTAAACCAGAAAATAGGTTTGTGATAATATAACCAAATTTTAGAGAGAAATTAACCTAGATCTCCGGCACATCTATAGCTGTTGAAAATTAATTAAAAAAGCTTAGTAATTTATATAAACAGACGCAGTATTCAAAAGGTTCTTATTTTTTTGAAAAATTTCAGTGCGAATCTGTTTTGCTTCGGCTTCACAGCGATTCCGCATCAATGTTATGAAATGCCAACATCGAGTAAACTCGCTGCCCGAGCAGCCTTCAATTCCTCAGATACAATTAACAGTTTTGTTATGTTTTTGAAACTTATAGGTCTCTGTAAAGAAGTTAGGTGTGGTTCAAGTTTGAATTGTATAATGAACGCTTGGAACGTAATGTAGTATTGACTTCAATAAATTTTGTTGTTAATTGCAGGCTTCTGCCCAGAAACATTATACAGTCGGCATTTGCATATAAAAGGCAAATATTTTCATTTTGCAACGACCGACCAATAATAAGGGTACGTCCAGTACACCTCCTTACTCAAAATTGGTGCCTTAACTCTATGAGACCCAGAAGAGTTGGTATTTTGCCATGCAATGTCGTTTTTAGGTAAATATTCATAAGATCTAAGTATATTCCAAAAACGGTCAACAGGGGGGTTAAGACAAATTATGCCCAAAAAAGTTTTCAAATTCAACGAAAGTTTATTGTTGAGTGATCATAATTATTTTCAAATGTGTGCACAAAAATGAACAAATTTGGATGAAAATCAGATGGGTTTCCAGTAGATCTCTGTGGGCCGAAAAGAGGTTTTAGGGCAAATATTTCAAGAAAAATTAATCAAGTTCAACGAAATTTTATTATGGCGTTATCATTATTATTGCTTATGCCATTTCTTTTATAAAAACCACACTCAAACGTAAAGTCTATTTTTATTGTTAGCAACTCCACGAAAAATTTTGATTTTAATTTTAGAAATTGCAACACGAATTATTGTTCGTAGCAAGTTTACTGGTACAAAAACGCGAGTGATGCAATTTCTTTTATTATCGTGCCAACGTTCAACAACTGTATCCCGATTGGTAATCTCTCGCGTAAGTATTCCCTACTAGCTATTTGGAGAGCACATACGAAAAGTTATTGAGTGACTTTTAATAAAACCAGTGAATGATATCGCAAATAATTCACCCTTTCTACCATTTGTTTTATTCTAAATCTGCTACTTTTTTATTCTATAGAATCCAAATAGCAATATTATACTAAAATATATAACGTTTGACAAACATAAAAAGACTGATGCTTACAGTTGTTTTGGGTATATAATCCTGTTACTGTAATCCAGTGAGATACTGAATACGCTTTAATTTAAATGTATATAATGTTAAAACTTATTTTCGTATTTTCATTTTCAATACAGTTTTTTATTAAAAATCCAGATAGGTGTAAAAGTCGGTCAAAACCAAACTACATGATTCCCACCAGCCATTCATTGTATAACATCATCATCAAATACTGCAGCAAAACTAAATTGTACTCATTTAAGAGAAAGGCTTATGGGATGTACCTGATATTAATAAAATGATTTCAGAAAAATTTTACAATGTTATGGCAATAACTTAAAAACGCCTAAATTCTAAATAGCGGGGTTTTACGCTAATTCACTATACCCTAAATATGACTCAAAAATAATTACATGGGAGATACTGAAAAAAAATAATCGATTTTGTTAAAATAAAAATGTTTAGTGCAATAATCAATATCAATAATGCTTCCATCCGGAATTCCAGTAGTATGCAATGGAACACCTGGCTTTAATAGTAATTTCAATCCAATCAAGAGTATCCGATCATTGCGAGTTATCCGAAACAGGTTTTGCTCAAATACTACAATGTTACGGAAATTACCCCAGATTCCTTAATACCATGTGACGAAGCACCTGGCTGTAATGCGAATTTCCTCAAGATGGAAAGTAAACTTTCTGTTTAAACTATTTCTATTTATTTATGTCGTGACTAAATATGTAATAAGTACTTAGCAGTAATTCAAAATTACAGTAGATCAAGCTGAGAGAAAACAGTAATCAATACAATGTGATGTGATTCAAAACCAAGTTAACAGCATAAAAAGGTAGAACATGAGGATTATATTTAAGTTCAAAGCAATGATTCTAACAAGTTTCATGATATTCAATCAAAATTGAACTTTAAACAAAAGTTTAAGTATGGATATCATTTAAATGTAATTATAGCCACCAGCTGTCTTTGCATTGGCACACCCTTGAATAATACCAAAATTATCACTGTTTAATTAAAGCAAATTTTGGAATCGAAAATAAGGACGAGTCACATGAGTTTGTAAAAAGAATGCAATTCAACCAGCACCAACCTACTGCAGTCCACAACAATGACTACTTCTGTGTTTTCGTTCTTATAATTTTAGCAGGTATTGGTATCAATGTAGCAGCGAAATATAAGGACCACGTGAACTTACAGCATTGTTCGGATCATATTTGTAGGAGCGGACTCACGACTCTGCGCAAGGTTCTATTACATCTGCTATACACCAAAATTGTTTTCACGCGCTTCCACTATTCACATTAATCATAAACAATCTACTCGCCTTCTTTTGATTCAGACGAAAGCAAGTTGGATATGACATTTGACCATGCTTGAGCAACAAGGTAGCTTCAAACGTGAACTGCATAATAGAAAAAGAAAAGATTTCAATAAAAATTATAATAATAATAATAATAATGAATCAATAAATAAAGAAAAACTAGAATTATAAAGTTTGCGCTCGTAAGAAGAAAAAAAAACCCGCACCAACACAGTGTTATTTCCCATCTTGCACGTTTCCAAATCGCAACATTTTGCCATTTGCCAATTTGCTGCTTTAATCCGGTATTGCATTAACTTTTTTCCGACAAGAAAAATTCTGTGATCTTGCGCACACCATTTTTTTTGATTATCCTAACGGCATAATCATACCACCTTAACTAAATTGTTGTAATATCCGGGATTTGCGGCTATATAAGATGCTGAACACCTACGCGGAGGTCTTGTTGGGTTTTGTCGATTCTTGCGGGCGGTGATTGATACGACACCTACAGAAAAAAATAAAACAAAAACACCAAAATACGGGAAGTAATAACCGGCGTTAAATTGTACATGCTTCATTGGCCTATTACAATGAAGACAAAAAGTGCAAAATAACCCCTAAATAGATATTCGAAAATAGAACCTATTTTTACTTGATTTAAAACCTAAGTGCCGCCGATCGAAAAGTGTCACTAACTCAAATGCTACAAGCGCTATTTGTATATTACAATGAATCCAAAATTGACGAAGTAACTCCTAAATCAAAACATATAACCTGTGTTTAGTTGATTTAAAATTGCCGCCGGTCTAAAAGTCCGTCAAAATATTGACTCGGTAGCTCAGCCATTGACTTTATCGTTCGCACCGTGATCTCCACGGTGGAGTATTGCAATATTCCAACTAATTTGCTAAAAACCGTGACTTTCGAATAAAAAAAAAACAACGAACAAAAAAAAACAAGGAACAAAAAAAAAACAAGGAACAAAAAAAACAACAAAAAAATCGATGTCGTTGAATAACACATATTATCCAAAAAGCACTAATACGAGAGCAACACAAAAAAAACTTTATCGTCAAAAAAAGTACAACAATTCTCACCGTGAGAGGAGAAATTGTTACACTAATTGCTGCATATACACAAAAAATAAAGGGTCAGCCTTGCTCTTCAACAACGTGCACAGTCGCAGAATCAGCGGAAAACAGCCAGCTATGTATCATTCCAATTTGTTCAATACCAAATTTCTCCCCTTGCCTTAAATAATTGAACTCATTACGTATTTAATTTGAAAATTTACAAAATAAATTTACATTTTAGAAGCTTAAGTTTGATTCTAGCACTATTAAATAAGAAACTTTTTGATTAATTAATTTTTTGTTGTAGGATTTCTTAAATAAATATAAATAAAAAATAGTTATGACTATCATAAAAGTAAAAAAAAAAACTCACAATACAACTTCCTTTCGACTAGGTTAATAACTTTTTATTAAATACTTACTAACAGATCTATTAATATAGATAAACATTTAATATAATAATACCATAAAACAAAAAAAAAACCAAAAAAAAAAATATATATATATATTTAATAGCATGCAATCATAAAAGAAATAAAAAATGAACGAAATGAAAACTGAAACAAATGAAAGAAAAAGCGCTATGCATAAAATTCAATAATAGATAAAACCAAAATTAAGTCCGTGCTCCTTAATGAATAGTCTTAAACCAATTTGAAAAAAATTGCTCGTTTTAATCGTTTATAAAGCGTAGGCATTAGTCAGCGCACTTGTCACATAAATATATTAGCTATAAAGTCTATTACCGCCGTGTGTTTACTTGCCGAATTTTTTTTATATCTATATAACCGAAAACTAGAAAGTAAATGTTAACGCTTAACTTGCCTAAAGCAAATTTAAACAATCCAAAATTATAATCTGTAATTCTTCTGAAGTCTATCTCTGAATAAAACATCATAAAGAGTACCTTCGAGTAGTTCGACTCAATCCGGTAGCGAGCATAACGAATGGCATGAGGGTATAAACGGGTTGGCCATTACATTCATAACTAGTAATTTTTTTAAATTTTTCTTTCTCATACAAAATTTGCATCAAGCAGTTTTTCTGCATTGCACCTCAAGACGCGCCGTCATTTTTGTCCGTTCAACCCACGGCGCTCTAGCTACGGGCCGATGCACGCCTGGTGGCAAGTGAACTGACCCTTGAATGAACTGAATGAATTGCTTGATGTTCATAACAAGTTTGCCATTGAAAACTGACAATAATAGCATCCTAGATTTCTCCCAAAGAGGAGTTGCGTCTCATACACACATCATAAGAATATGCTTCTTCTCTATCTCTATGCATTCATCTAGCAGTAAATATTGTATGATTGCTGATTAACATGCAATCCAATTGTAATTCGGTAATTGGGGATTCTTTCTTTTTCGAAAAAAATGGTCATGTCCTGTACGCGAACTGGAGATGTCCTGTTGTGTATGGGCCGTGCTGTGCGGATTGCTTTCTTTGCGGGAATAAATAATTAAATCAAATTGCACCTGATTTCAAAGTTTTTTTTTTTAGATTGTACTACGTTGAACGGCCAGGTATCTTAGTCATACGCTCATGTAAGGATTGGAAATTGGTCACTTTGAAATTGTTTTTTTTTTTTAAACCTGCAGTAGCAGACACAAAATTTTCTCTAGGATCTCTATTCATCGTTATTAACATGTTTCCTTAAACCAGTTCATTACCCATGAAACAGTTCTTGTTGCAATACACAGTTAAAAATTAACATAGTTCAAGATCATTATCAAGGTAACTATTAATAATGACTTAAGTACACATTCATCAGTGAGATGATGTGACGAAATTTTCACGCTGTGAAGAGGCCTTAAAACATCTGGCCATTTTTTGTTTATTATTAAACGTATCACCAATGAATTGTCTGTGTCCGTAAGACAGAAACAAGGCCTTTATCTAGAATTACCAAGTTTCGTATGGGTATGCTATGCCAATATATTATGCTGAAGTTGAAATTTCGTTTAGATCCAATGAATATTTCATGTCCTTCAGTATACTTGTTAACTCAAAATTGGGATTTTTTTCAGGCCGCCAGTGAGATACACGCCGCCCCAAATTTTAGGACAAAGAAGTACACCTTGAAATAAAATAAAATATGTTTTTCTTATTAAGTAAACACGCTATTTTAAGACATAATAGGGGTACCGGACCTACCACGACTTTAAGCCAATTGTTCCAATTATTGAAATACACGCTGACCTCAATGAAATTTTGTTGAATTTAAGTGATGATTGTGGCAAATTTTACATAAAATCTTTTTATTGACCAACATAGCTGCATTGGAGGTGCCTCTAATTCATGATTCATGCAATCTGGCCACAGTAATGCCCACTAAATAATGAAATTTTGTTTTTGTATTTTATTATTGTGGCCAATTTACGTTTAAACCAACAATCGGGACGGCATAGATATATTTGATAAACCTCTGATTTTTAATCAAACGTACCCATTTTTGGAACACGTTTAGATGATATAACAATTGACCTAGTAACATTATAAACTTCATTGAATAATATTAACTGTTACGGCTGCAGTAAATCTTAGGTCCCAGTAATAAGTAATGAGGCGCTCTGGAAGTAAACGAAATATTGATCGGATCTTAACGAGCTTCAAAGTTCGACATAAAGTTTTCCAAAATAACGTGTGTGCCAAATCAATGTCATTGACGACGTGTATAAAAATGGAATTTTATCGGAATAGGTTTTGATAGGTCTCCGATCAGTCGTTCTGGGTGTTAAAACGGAATCGTTAAAACTAATACAAAAAACTAATATACTTTGCGAATTTCATAAAAACGTGGAACACATGTTCCACGAAAATTCATTATTATCAGTATTGAGTGTGACACCCAAAATGGAAAAGATTGGTGAAAATCTAAACTATTTCGGGTACACCCAATAGGTCAACTAATATTTCTTCTTATTGATTAGAAAGAATATATATTTATTTTGTGAATTTCAAGATTAACTCTTTCTCGGCGCTCAAAAACCTGGAAACGATATGTATCACGCTGTCTGCGTAAGCCAACTTTCTTATTTGTTTTTGGACACTTAGCCAATTTGTTGGCAAGTGTACATTGTATTTCTGCATACCATTGTAACACACAGAACAAGCATTGGACGAGTATCAAAATGTCTACTGATATGATTCGCAACACTACAGAATTCGATAACGTTCTCCTAGACTGAATCTATACACCGATATGATCAACATCACCACGGGAATTAATGAAGCCATGCCCGTTTGTCCGACTGGCCGTCCGTCCGTCCGTCTGTAAGCAAAAATTAGAAAGAAAGAATTGAGCTTAACTTGCGAAATTTGACACACACATTCTAGGGGAAAATGTTGGATCAAAGATTGAATTTTGATAAGATCCGAATTAATGCCTTAACTCTACTGTAGCCGTTAGATTTGGTATTTTGGAATGCAGTTTAGTTATTAAGTGGATATTCATAACATGTGTGATCCAAAAATGAAACGAAATCAAAACGAATGAAAATCAGTACAATCCAGTACACCTATGTAGTCCGAATAGATGTTTCAATGTAGAATTCTCCTACAGTTATCATTTTAATTTTATAAAATTATGAATTATGTCAACATAAACATAATAAGTTAGTGTCCCAAAAATGAGCGAGATTGGTTGAAATTCAGAGGTACATACAGTACACCTATATGCTTCCAAAAGAGGGTTTAGAGTTACTTCCAATACATCAATGTGGTCCGAAAAGAGGGTTTAAGGCAAATTTAGCAAGACAAATTAATTAAGGCCAACGAAATATTATTATTCAGTTATCATAATTATGATCAATATGTGTACGAAAAATGTACATAATTGGATGACACTCAGAGATATCTCCAATATACCGAAAACAGGGCTCTGAGCAAAATTGAGCAGAACAATATATATTGTGGGAGTGACGTGTATCTCACTGTCGGGTTAGCCGACTGTAACTTTCTTACTTTCTTAAAGTGAATTTTGAGTTAATATTTTGCGTAATTCAATTATGTTTTCTATTCCTTTTGAAAATTACAAATTAGCGCAAAAACGATAAAATTTCAACAAGAATAGTTTAAATATTATTATTGAATTTTACATTTTGTTAATATATATCCATATATTCACTGCAAACACGGAAAGTGAACTTCCTTACACATTTCGCACAAAAATGTATACTCCCTTGCATATATTCAAACTTTTAACAGGACTATTAGGAAGATCAAGATTTTTTGCCCTTTCCCGAATGGAAAAGTTTATTTGATCTGATGTATAACAACTGGATCTGAAATAACTGAAATCATCGCCATCCCTGTCACCGTCATTGTGTGTGCACGGAATTTTTGGAACAATATGTCACAGCGTAGAATAAATTGAAAATACCGTACCGATCACGTACATATTATCTTTAAATATACCTTTCATTAAACGGTATATTATGTTTCGTAAAACATTGAAGCTCATCGAAGGATTGACGAGATAGTTTCTCAGTTTTGAAGATATTGCCATGAATCTAGACATGGACAAATTTTCTAATTTTGAAGCTCTATATTTGTGCAATTCAGAAAAATCTGGTGGACTTAAAATATACCTGCCATACAGATTGGAAAACCAGAATGAAGCTCTTAAGTGAAAAACATTTTGATTTTTAAGATATACCGTTGAAATCTATTCGGAGTGTTAAGATCACTTGAAGATAGAGCTATCTACTGTGTCAAAAATTAAAAATCATGAATTATCGATACGTATAAAATTGCGCTTTAGTAACTGAAGTATAGTAGTGTTGGAGAATATCGTCTGGCATTTTCAAGCACCGCAGCAATAACTGTTTGTTCTATACGCTGGCTTGCATAATGCAATTGTTTTTGTTTTGCGTGTGTTTTAATTGTGCAAGCATTTTAACTTTTTTATTACAGTTGAAATGCGAACAGCAGGAAACACATATATATTTAATTTGACTTTTTACAAGAAGAAAGCTTATGAGGTCTAGGTTTTCGTTTGTTTTGTTATTGTCACCGTACAACTGGAGTCTTGCCCATATATAACTTTATGCTCGCTTTGAACGAATATAAAAGAAAAATTTTGGTAACTAGACCACGCTTTTTTGTGTTGGAAAGTTTGTGGGATCTTACAGCAATTAATCGTTAGCAATAAGACCCTTATCAAGATGCATTCACGATGATATCCAAAACTACAAAATGCAAATAGCACTCTGCTTTATAACAGTTATGCTGAAAAGTTCGTATACTTACACACAAATGACGCTGCTGGTATTAAATCCATTCCATTTTTAGTTTACCATAACCATGAAACTATTCTTGTAGAAACTTAACAGTTATCGGACTATTAGTTTCTGGCTTGGAGCGTTTTGAGTGAAATAACTATTTTTTGTTTCAAGAAAATAGCTGTTGGAAGCAAAGCTTCTCTAGTTAAACAAATTCGAAGCTTCGACCTAGGAAATTAACCCTTGAAAACTGGTTTGCTACATGTAAACTAGGCGACATCATCACCGAAAACGATGATCGCAGTAGATGTCCTAAAGACGCTGTTAGCGACGAAAACATCAAAAAAAAAAACAAAATAATTTCGCATGACCGCAAAGTGAAGAGCTGATCGAGATAGCAGAAGCCGTAAAGATACCAAAGGAACCTCAGCTAAAGTTCTATACCAAGGGGCTGCGGTACGAGTTTACAAATGACCAAAACAGCAATGGGCAGTACATGAAGCTGTGTAAGCATAACGAACTCGGATTTATACATCGATATGTGACGTTCTTCCCAACATGTCATCATTATTTTACACGAGAATCAAAACAATTGTCATGTGCGTGGAGTGCACCATCAGCTGAACCAACTGAAAAGCGTGCATAGATGCAATAATCGGCTGACAAGGTTGTGGAATCAGTATTTTTGAAGGCATATGCTGTTATAATAATCGATTATGAAGAAAAGGGAAAAACTATCATCAGCGACTATTATATAGCTTCTTGGAGCGTTTGAACGACAAATTCGAAGAAAAAGAAAGTGCTATTTGCTCAGGATTATGCGCCGTTTCACAAATCATTGAAAACAATAGCAACATTTCTGATGTCATTTTCTTAAACTTATGAGAATGATGGCTGGCCTGAAATTTAGCGCCAATGCAGAGGAAATGGTCGAAACTGATGCCTATTTTGAGCCTAAAAATTTATCGTACTATAAAAATGGTATAGAAAAATTATTTCTAAGAAATAATGTCTATGATTAATTCAGAGATAGTGTTTAATGATATTTTTAAGCCTTTTTGTTAAAAAATAAAATGGAGGCAATGGATTTCGTTAATTTTCGCATAGAACTTTGGTCTGCCAGGTGGATAGAAAAGCAAACACTGGCGTTAAGTTTTAGTTGTCTTAATTCCTAAATTTATGTCCGCCACTACACTCGAAATATGCGTTTATAAATGATAATTGATGAATGTGTTAAAAATACGGAAATCACAAAAGAATTGGGTCGGCTTGAAAAATAAAAATTGATTTCTGGTGATACTGCACAGTTTTGTTGAATGACAATAATTAAAATTATTTCATGTTTACTATTATTTGCTCCAAAGACACATACAATATCAGTTCCTATATTCACTAATTTGTTTTACATTTAACTAACATTAGAAATAATTGTTTTATTATTTAAATATGATTTATATTGCACTATTTGTATGGAAAAAGGTTAGAATTATTAACATTAACTTAAAATATCACAAAAATTATATTAATCATTAAAAACAGTACGTAAAACAATAAAGTATATTTCATTTGGAATTTGAATTCGATTTGATTTCACGAAAATTTGTATAAAAGCCAGAACCATTATCGTCGACTACTGAGAGTCGGCATAGAAGATCTGTTTTTTAACTTTAATAGATTCTATACTTCCGATTGAATGATTGATGGATATTATGTAGGCGGTTTTAAGCGACTGCTACATCGAATTTGTTATTCTCTGTGTACGTTTTCCTCAGAGAGATGTTGTCGGTTAGATTGTTTATGTATGTGATGATGATTTATTTATTTATTTTTTTTTTTGTCTATGTTAGAATTAGTTCTCGTTCTTCGTGTTTTCTGAGTTAATTTTTTTGTTAACTAATGTTTTAATTATTATGGTTAGAAAGTAATTTTTTTGTAAAATTTATTTAAGCCGTGTTTTTTTTTTTTTGTCCTTATATTGGTCATCGCAAACACCCAAAGCTTTGTTTAATAGATTTTATGCGATATTTATTTCTTTTTTCATTTATTNCAAACACCCAAAGCTTTGTTTAATAGATTTTATGCGATATTTATTTCTTTTTTCATTTATTTATTTTTGATTTCGAAGAATTATAGTCTATTATTCAGCCCTAAAAAAATGATTTTGTGTGACAGTCAAATATGAGTTTGTTATTTACTTCTTCGATTTTTAACTCTAAAGAGGAAATTGCGTTATTTTATTCCGTATCAACAGTGAAAATTAGTTTATCGTGTTATCCATTGGCATACTAAAGGTTTGTATAATTATATTAATCTTATTATTTT